>JAMKCH010003906.1:0-170554 GCA_023653785.1 Ophioderma brevispina
CCAACCTAAAGCTTAGTTTATTATTGAATTTCAAATTTGGAACAATGGATGGAAATATTAGTGATAAGATATGTCTTCAATTAACTGAGGAACATGTTTTCACACCACCAAAGAAATTATTTGTCACGACAATCATGCCTTTGGTGACCATCTTCGGACTTCTAGGAAATGTCTCCTTCTTGGTCGTTCTTTATCGAGTACCCAACATGAGGAATGTCACTAATTTCTACTTAGCACATTTGGCTGTATCCGATGGAGTGCTTTTGTCTCTCACGTGTATTTGGCACGTTTTAAATTATGTTGTTTCGCCTATAGACCACATTCTAACGACACCGTTTTCCAGTGCGTTTGCATGCACTTTGCCTCAGTTTATTAGCTACACACTCCGGTTCGCAACTGTGATTCTCGTGACTTTGGTAACTCTGGAACGCTATTTTGCAATATGTCATCCAGTCATGCACAGAAAAAGAGATGGACCGAAGCTGGCGATGATAGCGGCTATAGTAACATGGTCTGTTTCACTACTTTTAGCGAGTTGTGTTCTCCCCGCCGAAACGATACAGTTGTGTATATCATGGCCGCGTGATGATGACAGATTTCGAACTTATCCACAAGAAACTATTTTTTGTAACATACCCGGTTGGTCAGTGATGGCAATCTGTATGATAGATTTTAGCTTATTTTCAATTACTTTCGTTACTAACACCATAGCCTATATTTTGATTGTAGTGAAGCTAAGTAGCAATAAAGGCAAACAACGATCAGGCAAACAGAGCCGTCATAACAGGACTAGGAATCACGTTGCTCGGATGCTAACCATTAACACGATTGTGTTTTTCATGTGTTTAGCACCCGTGGAACTGATGAATTTACACGTTTTGATCTTTGTTTTCAACAGCACTGAACTTTTCGGGGATATATTTTATATCATGCTGTGGTTGGGTCGTATAACATTTTTATTGAATTCTGCCATTAATCCGGTTATATATAATGTAAGCAATCCGCGATATTTGGAGGCTTTTAGGAAGGCATTTACGAAACGACTGTAACTTTGGTGTAAGAACAGAAATACACTGCAAGGGGCCGGCTTCAAAACTCCACCGCTGATTGACCGGTGGTTCGTTGAGGTTTCATTGCTTAGAATATGAACTGTTAATATACAATATATACACTCAAAGAACAAAATACGACTTAGAAGTCTTTTTGTCCTTTATATGGAACCCTCAAGAATGGAACCCTAAAATGGTTCTTTAAAATCTAAAAGAACAATAAAAGGTGTTATACAACAATTAACAAACTAGTTAAATGAAGAACCATATAGGTTTCCATATAAGGACAAGTTTAGAACCTCTTTGGCACCTTTTTTTCTTAGAGTGATGGCATTCACTACATGTGTGCTCCATCTCTGCAAGGTGTATCGTATATAACCTTGCAAAAGAGTCTGCACAAAATGTTTTGATGGTTTCTAGGCAACATTGACCTGCTGATTGCAAATCTAAATGATGCAACTTAAGCATCTTTGAGTATTTTGAGATAGTAAAGAGGGTTATTTATCAGGGAGAAATTTGTAAACATTTTATATGGGGTTGAAAGATGTATAAACATATTTATCTGGTCTTAAGGATTAAAAAGTGTATACTTTGCGGTATCTACATCGTCTTGTGTTTCCACGGCAGGCCAAAAACTGTTCAAGGTCACCATGGGCTTAAATATTTCTAATGATCTGATTTGTTTAAATTTGGTTTCAAATTGTTTGTATGGGAATGTTACATCAGTAAATATACATTTGCGTTATGTTATTCAGGTCAAAGGGTAGAGGCTGGACTAGAGTGCTGACCCCCCATAATCCCTGTCAAAAGTCAAGCAAAACACATAACCCGTTGGGGAACGCTACGCCAACCCGTTAGGGAACGGGTTGGCGTAGCGTATCTTCCCTCGCCTTTCACCAATGAGGTCTCGGGTTCAATCCCCGACAGGGGCTCGTTCTCGGTGGCTTTATGTGAATTTGGTTTCTCGATCCATACTCGTTCCCGCAGGTTTTCTCCGGGTACTCCGGTTTCCTCCTGCTTCTAAAATCGAGCTTCTTCGCATAAATCTGTTCTGGTATTATGGTTTCTCTGATGTGCTGAGCGCCTTTCATGGCTGCCGCAATGCACAGCGCCTTGAGCACGTTTACGTGGATATGTCGCGCGTTAAAAATACACATTATTATTATTATTATTATTATTATTATAACATATAATTAGTATTACTCTCTAACAGCAGGAAGAATTTGAGCCCGTTTTGAGAATAATTTGTGCATTCCAAAAATTGTACCACAGGGTGACCGTGAAAATATTTAAGCATACTGTGTTCAAAGTAATTGATATAGTAAACTATTGTTTATCTTTGGCAAGCGGAACATGTTTAGACACCTTTTACTACGTATGAAACATTTACAATTTTACCCTTTTGAAAATTACATTACAAGTTGCATTATCAAGATTTTGTATTAGCAGGTATTTATATTGCCCAGAAAAATAACATTTTGTGTGCAGACTCTGGCGCAAGGTTGGAAGCATTTTTTTTCGTTCTAGGGGCTACGCTGAACGATAAGCATGATCTAATATGCATTTGCATTCCTCCATGTGTTTACAGGATTAACATATAAGAACACAACCAGGTGGTTTAAACTTTTGAAACACCATTTGCAAATTATTTATAAATGGCACGTTGATTGCCTCTGGGTGTTTTCACAGGTACCTAAAATGTAACATTGTGTTAAAAATTTCAAGCTGATTAAAAGGTATTTTGTAAACTACTTCCTGGATTACTGATCTCTTTTGGTAAGGAGATAAGAAATACTAAGTTTCTACTGTAATGTTCTAAAAATTATCCCACAGTCAGTCTATGGGACGGTTTTAACATTTGACACACTGTTACACTGCAAAAACTGGAGTGTTAACTTTAACACCATGGGTGTTAATTTTAACACCATCCTGGAGTCAATACGGGACCACACCTACTGGTGTTAGATTACACCATGTTAGTGTTATATTAACACCAATTTTGGTGTTGCAATGTATTCTATGACACTGCTTGGTGTCAATTTTACACCACATAGGGTGTTAATCATTTTTTAACACTGCCGGGTGTCAAATTGACACTGCTGGTGTAATTTAACACTCTCCTTGAGTCAATACGGGACCACTCCCTCTGGTGTTAATTAACACCAAACTTTGGTGTTAACATTTATATTTGTAACGTGTGATATTTTAGTAGAAAATGCTTGATTTTGTTATTTTGTGCTTCTATTATAACTGCTTGCATCTAACAAATCATAAACCCAACCCAACATATCCTACTGGAGTTATGCAGCAACACCGAGTGGTGTTAAATCCTAAATTTAACACCAGAAACTAACACCAACAAGCTTGACACCGACTTGGTGTTAAAATTTTAACACTCCAGTTTTTGCAGTGTACGATCGTTACGAACTGCGGCTATATCTGAAAAAGCATGTAGTTTACATTGCTAGAATTACACCTGCGTTACAACATTACTCCATGTGGTACCTAAATGAAATTGAAGCAATAGCTGGTGTGTACTTAGAAAAATATTCACATCTGAAGTTAAAACAAAATTGACAACAATGTCTAATTGAACTGAGCTCTAATCTCAATACGCAAATAGGAACATTCATTGATTTGTTCAATTTTGGGTGGGCCTATGTCATCTTCTTTCAGTTTTACAAACAGAACTTTCAGAAATCAGTTAATAATATTCATACCATAGTACTGTTTTTAGAATCAATATTCGAAATATTATTTTTTCCCATGAAAGTGAACATTTAGAGCACAATATTTTTTCATAAAATAAAAAGGTGGTCAGTAATACACACACAAAAATATTTCACTTTTATCTCTCCTTAACTATACCCATAAATTATGGAAAAGTTATTATAAATCAGTATTCCACATTCTTCAAAATTGGGCAATGACTTTCTGCAATCCTGATACCTGACACCCCCTCTGCAATTGATGGCTCATTTAGAATTAACCAAGCATACGTCAAAATGAAAACCTAATAGCGTATTTGTGGTCGTTTAAATGAAACGGTATCAACTTTCACTTAATTTGAATTATAAATAATGAAACAGAATATACTAAGTTTTTGTGCAATGAGAACCGGATATACACTTCGTTCTTAAGACCTCTGCGCGATGAATTCATCAAAACGTGTGCAATTTGTGTGAAATCGTCCGGGGAAAACCTATGTACATTGTAGCCCAAATAAATAGGCTGATTTTGTATGGTTAGGAACCGCACCCTACCGCTTAGTTGGTAATTTTAATAGAAGCATCTTGTTTGGCCCAGACACTTGATGACGAGCTTTCTAACTTATTTTATAATATTGAAATAATCTGAATACTCCCTATTTTTGTACGTCAGGAAAGAAGTACTGCATCATTTATATGTCCACGTTTAATACGCTTACACTCATAACAGTTCATTCACTTCCATTGAAATCGTCAAACTGCAAGACTGAGTTGGCAGAACGTTTATCCAAGTTATTAACAACTTAAAATGCATTTAAAGAGACACTCTGCACATATTAAAAATAGTGCTCCCTATAGATTTTTTCAAACATTGATATTTTTGCATGCATGGTTTATTGAGCTTTAATTTAAATATATACATTAGCCCTCATCTGAACTGATTAAGCCCAAAATCTCGTGCTTCTGGGGTAAACATAACGATTTTTAATATGTCGCCGGCGACATTATTCAGCAGACGAGACGCGGAAATGGCGTTAACACAAAGTAAAACACACCCAGAGTTGATTCTCACGTATGGCACCTTGGGTTTGACCGGTTTCCCTGTGACCTTTGTGGTATAATATCAATGAGTCCAAGTCCTATAGATATTCATGTATAGACACATTTGTTGATTAAAGCTATGGCAAACTGTAAAAGTTAGCCTAAATTCCCGGATGTTCTTTTAGACTCTTATAAATGTCCCTATCTGTTTTGGACATGTTATTTGGAGGAACTGCTAGTAAAAAACTAATCTCACACTATTAACATTAACCCAGTAGCCATAGACTATCATTTGCGGTGCCAAAATTGACGACATTTCATATTTTCTGAAAAGGGTGCCATGCCGCTTTAAAATGCATTTAAATGCTCAGAACCGGTAGATTGTCACCCATTGCTTCTTTCTTGTTTGAGTGATGGATACCTTTTTGCATGTACTTACACGGGAGTGTCAAATTGTGACGGAAGAGACAATTGCATCATCGAATGTCACAGATACTCTTACGGCTTCTTACGTACGGGCATCAGCAATTTATTGATTTGCAACGTGCCTTATCTTAACAGGCGGCAAAATATCAAAACTGACTTTATGCTTTGTCTAAATTCTACACATTATTTTTACAAATATTAAAAATGTTTTTTTAATAAATACTAAAAAATAAAAGAAAAGAAAGTTAAAGCGAAATTTAAATTAATGATTGCGGTGTACATCCATCTCAAGTTATAAGAACTTTGGTTTCAAAGCAAAGCAGGTTATTTTAGAGATATTTCATAAATGTTAAGGGTATTGATAAGGCACAAGATAACAGACTCTAGTTTCACATTCAGTTGTGTTACTTATACGTATCTTGTTGATAAAAACCAATCTTAGATAAATATTCAGCTATATCGAGAATGAATTTCACAGTTTACATTGTGACTACAGGTTTGGATGAGTGTCTGTACATAATGAATTGACTGTGCATAAATGAAAAATGTAAATAAAAATAACGTCATAATCCGAAGGTGCGCTAGTCCTCCTTAATTTGAATTCATTTATGCTGAAAGGGTCACTTAGGGGGCTGTGAAGTCAGGAACGTCGGTCAAAGGGCCAGTTTTTAGTTTTTTCATGTTTAAACTAACTGCATTAACTATGTTTTCTTTCCATATATTTTAACAGAATCTATTATATTTATTTGTCCTCATATTTTGTTCATTTAACTTTTACTATGTTACCATTTTTGACCAAACATCACATGGGCTGAACTGCAAAAGGGCCGTGTATTCGCCGTATTACGCAATACTCGTCGTGTATTCGGCGCGCGCTATGTAATGAGCGCATCAGAAACGCCTTGATGCAATTCGATTCGATATGAAGCATACCATGGTAACTTGTATCAATTGTAAAATGGTTGCCCACTGAGATGCTTTTGCAAACATAATGGGATTTTAATTTCAACGCTTTGAAGCCTCATAAAGTGTTGAATTTTGGACATCAGTATCCATATGAAGCAATATTGACCGGGTGCAGAGCAGTGATGAAGAATAAGAGATAAACGCTTGTGGTTTTGGAATAAGGCTATATTTTGTAGCGAAAGGGACAATATTTGGACAAAATGGCATTTTTCTCTGTGTTTCAACTTTCGGGCGATATATCGTGATTTTCGTTTCCCAGTTGCTCGAAATCCATATCAGCACAGGTAAGAAATGAAAGCTGTCTAGAGCATTCAAATGCTAGGGTCGGTAGTTTTTAGTTTTTCATTTTTGTTTCAAATCGTGATTTATGTCAACCTTGACAATCTTTGGCTTTGTGCCAAATGAAACCGCGCGGTGTTTTTTGCTTTTTTGGCAAATATTTGATAATAGTGGCAGAATTTGAAAAAAGGGGGAAAGACCGACCCTAGAACTATGACTTCTGGAATCCAAAACGCACAAGGCACATTTTTAAAACATTTCTATATTTTTTTTATAGGGAACCAAAAAAAATGAGTGAAATTCACCATGTTTTATGATTTTCTCTCAAAAAATATGTATTTTTGGGAAAAAAAATATTATAATATTTGGATTCCTTGCGTCATCTTCTTTTCCTTCTCAAATATGTATACTTTTATATAGGTTGGAATACAACAATTAAGAAGATACGGCAAAAAAACAGTTTCCTTTGATTCCTGACTTACACCCCTTATAATTGAAAATAGGGAGATGCAAATAAAGATTTCATTTTCTATAAATGAGTGGATGATTAACTTTGGTTTTAATGACAAAGAAAGCGCTCTTGTCCTGAAAAGGAAATAAATTCACAATTTTATATTTTTTTTAAATGTGTTTTTCATTTTGATATAAAACTGAAAATCAAATTTAATTATTTTTTTAATTCGGCATTTAAAAGGTATACCCTTAATTAAGCGACAATTAACATGAAAATTACTTTATTATTTAAGGGCATGTCAACCCTGGTGCTTTTGGTTTTTTTATCAAAAATCTGATTTTTGCAACCATTTTTAACAAGTCAAAATGTGTTCTAATTTCTATAGGGTTACCAAAAAGGTTATCCACTGCTAATAATCTTTACTGTATTTTTTGCCGATTTAAAACAGCTATTTGACCATTTAAAGTCAGAAAAAACCGCTTGGTCTAAACTGCGGGAATTTAAGCACATTTCACGCCGTCAGGCGCAACATCGCGTCGCGTGGTGAATGTTTGCTGCGTAATGAAGCGTGCGCGTGTTTTTTAATGTCTTTTGCGCGCAAACGCATCGGAAAAACGAAAAATATATTTGAAATGTAAACAAAGTGCTAATTTAGACAAGAATTTCATTTCTTTCTAATTTCTCGAGTTGAGCAAAATATGTTTTATTCAATAGTGCATAAAGGCGTATTTTGATCACTTGCACAACATACTCAATTTTGAAGTTCAAAGAATAAGTTATTTGAGAAAGAGGCCAGCTGATATGGCGTGAAAAGTCACTTTTTAACTAAACATGGATTTCTCAATGTTCAATTTCGGCAAAATTTGGCAATTTTTCAGACAAGATAACTCCAAAAAATACCGAAGTAAAAAGGTAAGGTTTAACTTTCCACGATAAAAAAAAATGGCCCCCAAAAAAAAAAAAAAATTGGTATTCTGCCATGGGACGGTTTCTCAATTTTTCATTTTTCGATTTCCTAACTAAAGATATTCCTCAATTATACTCCAATTTTGGAATGAAAAGTAAAAATCACACTTTTTTGGACAATTTTTCCTTTATATTTCGAAAAGTAAGCTCTATTTTTAAAAAATGAACAACACCGCCCTAGCCAAATTTGTCCTTGTTTCTAAAACATAACATAAGAATCATGAAAATTCAAATTGTTTTTGTTATCTGGTCTGAAATTTTTGGGGCAAATCGTGGTTTTTTTAAGTATTTTCTCTAACCAAATACGGAAAGTTTTACATTAATCTGATGCATCATCGGGTTCCTCGTCCCATTTTTTCTTCTAGAAAATGTATACTTTTACATACAATAATAAATATTTGCAAAGTTACAAACCAATAGATAACTCGAACTCAGGTTCACACTGACTTAATTTAATGCATACAATTAACATGAAATTGAATTGTTCTACTTTTGTTTCGAAGTAAAACGCTAGCGGTATTTCATGGTTAAAAGATATGACAATCTAATTTTTGAACTTCTTTTCACCTCTTTACTTAAAATTATATATTTTCATCTATTACAACCCTAAAAGTGGTCACACGAGGAAATTTACTTGTTAATAATAACAATACGAAAATTCAATAAAAAGTACGATATATGGAAGTATGTTTTATGATGTAATGTTACTCTCGTCATTAGATTTCCTCGGTAACAGCTTGTGGTTTGAACGCGTGACATTTTAACAAAATTCTGAGAAGCAATGACTGCATAGGGGTAATTCGTGTTTGTCCTCAGCTTTTGAACCTGGTAACAACGTAACATTTTTTTGGTAAATTAGATTTACCTTTTTGAAATTATATCTGTCAATCGCTGGCCTAGTTTCGACATTTGGGGGGGGGACTTTTAAATGAATTGCCCGAGCAAACTTCTAAAAAGTCGACAACTCTGTGACTCTGCACTCATGTTGTGATGATATCGTGATCTAAATGCTCATTCAGTACATTGTCATCGATCCCACTATAGAACAAGACACGTTGATGAGAGTCAATCCGGACATTAACCACGCTAGGCATCACAGATGCTTTTCCCGATGAAAAGTGGAATTTGTGATACTTCATCAAATAGTTCAATGTACTGACTGTCTGACAGAGAAAGAATTATTGGCTGTTTAAGAGACAAACATTTTAACTCCAGAAACGACCCTGGCATGTCAGTAGACCAGTTGTTAAATTCAGAGCCCATATGATACATAGGAGCACAGTGTCCTTATCTTGATCATTCTAAAAAACAAAACTGCACGGAGTGATCGTTCTTGTCAAAGGAAGCAAGATTTCCACCATCTTTCAGTCAAGGAACCTAATCTTCTGTAATTTCTATGTCAAAATACTTGGTGAATGATGTTTATCCGATAAAATCAAGTATCTAATTGCATGATAGGGCTATTCCGCAAGGAATTCATATAAATTCTTCCTGGCATACACTCCGATCCCGCATGGGGGGGGGGGGGGGGGCACTGGAGTTCACCAAACCCTCCAAGATAATATGAAACTTTTGTTCAGAATATCCATCCAAGGATTGGGGAGGGGGAGTACATCTCCTATTGATTGATACTAGGGAAACGGTGCAAGAATTACGTTTGAATTAGTGTTTGAACCTAGTCATAGGACCGTTACAAGTACTCAAAAAATGGTTACAAACTGGCATTGAGTTGAATCTGTATTTTAAGTGAAGACTAACATAAACAACTCACGCCCACCCTATATTTCAACCAACCAGAGAAAAGGCCTGAGTTTAAGTTTTTCCACAACTGACCACACCTCATGTCAACGGTCAGCTGATACGTAGCTTCCATTGATTATGAGAAGGCCTTTGACAGTATTGAGATTCTAGCTGTGCTCCAAGCGCTTGTTGACCAGGTCATTGACTAAGCATATATAAATATAATTAAGGATATTTACAGCAAGGGTACTGCTACCACCCAACTCCACAAAGAAAGTAATAAAATCATATTCAAAGAGGGGTCAGACAAGGAGACACTATGTCGCCTAAATTTTTCAACGCTGCTCTGGAAGCCATCATTCGCAAGCTAAATTGGGACAATAGATGTATCAACATAATTGGTGAAAGACTCAGCCATCTCCGGTTTGTCGATGATACTGTTATCTTTTCTGAAGACCCAATTGAACTAGAAACCATGATACAAGAACTTATCGTGAAAGCAACGGTGGGATTAAAGATCAACATGCAAAAATCAAAAACCATGTTTAATTGTAACACCATTAAGAAGAACATCTACATCAACCAAACTGCTTTAGAGGAAGTTGATGAATACATCTATCTGGGGAAGGCCATCAATTATATGAAGCATAACCACTTTGATGAACGTAAGCGAAGGACAAGATCAGGACGGGGTACCTTTGGCAAACCCAGTGAGGTTATGATAAGTAACATGCAACTATGCCTGAAACGTAAAGTGTTCAACCAATGTGTTTTGCCTGCCATGACCTATGGTGCAGAGACTTGGTCAATGACAAAGAAAATGGAGTAAAAAACTGAAGATAGCCCAACATTGCATGGAAAGATTTATGCTTGGCATCACCAAGCGTGACAGAAAAACAAGTGTGTGGATCAGAAACTAGACTCAAGTCACAGCCATCATCCATGCAGTGAAGCAACAGTTGTGGTCATGGGCTGGTCACGTGGCAAGACAGACTGATGGGAGATGGACAAAGTTAATAACTGAATGGAGACCTAGAAATGGACATCCAGGAAAACAAAAAGTTAGATGGTGAGACAATTCCAGTTCCCAGGCATAACCTGGATGAGAAAAGCCCAAGAAAGATCTTAGTGGTGTCAACATGGAGATGCCTTCATCCTGCAGTGGATCGATAATGGCTGATGATGATGATGATGATGATGATGACAAGGGCATGTGAAATTGCAAGAGACAATTTAAAAAGACAGCCAGGTCCAAAGGAAACATTGGTATGATAAAAAAGGCTAGGAATAGTGTTTGAAAGGGGGAGTTGATAAAGTTTTGATATTTCCAATTCTTGGACATCTACTGCAAGCCAGATAGAGTGGTCTGCATGAGGTTGAATCCAAGGTCAGTGATGTAAACTATGTTGTCAAAACGCCAGGTATGCGCAAGCAAAGACAATTGTGTCACATTAATATGTTGAAAAAGTATGTTAATAGGGGTAAAATCAGCACTTCCAAATCAGTCGCTATCACAGATTCAGAACATGGTGGTGATGATGTATTCAAAGAATAAGTTCCTCAAATTTCAGAACACCACAAAACAAGTAGTAACATGCCTTTGAAAGAAATAACATGGATGTAGTGGGTCCATTAGAGAGAAGTAAGTCAGGGAACAAATATCTGGTTATATGTGATACCACGATACCATGAAGCAATTACACTGAGGTCAATTGAAGCTATATAAGAAGATAGCTGATGAGTTGATAGAGTTATTCTCTAAAGGAGGAATTCCCAGAGAAATTTTAACTGATCAAGGGTCTAACTTCATATCAAAACTGTTAAGCCACACTGTTAAAAATGTTCATAAAAAACGTAATTTTAACTGGCAGCTGTAACTCCCAACAGTTAAAATTCGACATTTTTACAGTTATTTCTAGACCCGAATTAGTAAAATATAAGTGGTACATCTTTTGAGGTTTTTGGGTTTAGATTCAGATTCTAATGATATTTTAATGATAATATAGTATCAACTTCATATTTAAAGTCATCCTAAGGTTATTTTATTTGGTAAAGATCATCATTTTTGGGGTTTCATCAACATACAAAAAACTTACAAATTGGACGACATTTTATGCATTTCTGTAGGTCAACCCTGTGAAGGTCAACCCTGGGGTAGGTACTGAGCCAAACACAACCTACCAGCCATCATAATACATTTTTGAAATGATAATAAGAAATTTGAAAGTTGTTAATTTTCGAACCACAGGCTTTTTTTTACGGATTATGTCAAGCCTATGAGTATCACCACTTCCAATCGGCAGTGGTATACAAATGCTATACATGGTTGGAGGGGAAATAGGGAACACTATTTTCCTGAGGTACTGGCTACGGGCCTATCACCCCTTCTCACCTTTCGGGTTCCCAATATACACCATGTAGTATTTGTTTTATTACACCTCATTGAGAGTCTGGGGACGAAGTTGCGGGAAACAGTTCAAACTATTTCCCTAGGGAAATAGCACTTGTAATCCGAATCAGCCAATGAAAATAGCATGATTAAGTGCATGAATATTCATGAGGTGTAGTACTACCTGATGCTATTCAGAGCCGAATTTCATCTTGACAAGAAGACCACATTCATTTAGATTACTTTGTCCATGTCCTTTGTCCTTAAGACAATATAAGGAACTAATGAAAGTACAAAACTTAACATTATAATTGAACCTGTATACAGGGTGTCCACAAAAATGGTGCAGGACAAAAGCGTCCTCGTTGGAGGTGAAAAATATAAAATCATGTCATAAATGAAATCTTGGCTTTTGAATACCTTTAGCATCCGATTTGGTTTTTGCAATCCAGAGATATGGCTAATGTTCTAAGAGAGGGTGAGATACCAATTGTGCCACTTTTCACCTGTTCACAGAATGGGATAACTTAACACAGTCAAATCATGCATGTTGATAGGACATGTTATTGATTCGAAAGTATTCATTCATGACACAATTATAAGCCTTGATTTTTTTGTTACTTCATATCAATGTTCTTTTCCCAGTAAACATTCTAAAATGACTTCATATATAAGTAAATAATATCATATAGAGCAGACTCAGCTGGAAATAGAGACATTATCAAACAATAATTTTTGCACATAAATTATACACATTTTTAAGAGTTTTGGAAAGGAACTTCTGTTCTTGAAGCAAATTGAAAATACAATAACTATATAGTTCTGTAATCATAATGTACGGATGCCACCTCAAATCTAGCCTAGTGATGTAGTTGAAGGTATTTTTGAGTTTTGGGAATGTTTATGCACGTTTTTCTTCTCGCTGATATTGTTGCATCCTCCTGAAGTGCCGAACTTCATCGATGTTCAGCCGGGATCTCCCACTTGTGGGCCTTCCTAAATGTCCCTTATTCAGGTTATTGCTGGTAGCTTGGGTTAAGTAATTCTGATATATCATATTTAGGGCGTTTCTGGAAGGGATCATGGCATCGGAAACCTGTACTCTAAAGTCTCTGATGAATGCACTAGGCCTTCTCGTGTGATGGTATCCAAGTACCATGAAAACTCTCTGGTCAAGTGTAAACTGTGGTTGAGCATCCATCCCTTCTTTCATTACTGCATTCGAAGTCCAAAGACCAATTAATATTATTCTTAAACAATTTCTTATTGCATGGTATCAGCTCAACTGCAGAGTTACAATGATCATTGAACAATTTGGTTAGATATGCAACCCCTTTTTCGATTATGGAGGCTCCAGGGGGCGCCTAATTTCTTGGCGCCCATCAGAAATAAAAAAAAAACTATGATATAGGCAACATCTGGGTCAAATTTGGTGCTTTTGTAAGAAACTGAACCACAACACGAACCTATAATGCCCTATCAGCCCTAACTAATTGGCTTCCAATTAAACAGAGGGCGGCTTTCAAGATTATGTTTAACTCACCTGCAAGGCCCTCCATAGCATGTCACTGCTATCTATCTCTGAGTTCATCCAGTTGTATTCATCTATAGTGATAAATATTTTGTTTACGCAGCAGCACATAATTGGAATAAACTCCTCAACAGTTGCCGCTTAGCTCAGTCACTGAAAATTGCAAATCGCGTCAGGTATAATGCACAAATAGAAAGAGAAAACGCGGTTTTTGAACAATAAACCAGTTTTTTCGGCGATAAACCAAGTTTCTCGTCCGAGAAACCAAGCGTTTTGGCTTTTCAAATCGATAAACTTGGTTTTCAAATCGTAAAAACAGGTTTATCAAATACGATAAGCAAAGTCTTGAAAAACCCCGAGCTTTTTCCAACAGATTAACTTGGTTTTTCCTCATAATCAGGTTTATCAATATCAAATTCGATAGGAAAAGGTTTAGAAAAACCTGGTTTTTCGATCAAAAAACAAAAACAAATACCCCCCCCCCAAAAAAAAGATTTCTCGGCCGATAAACTAGCCTTATCAAAACTTAGATTTTTGAATTATACACGGGATCTTTTTCAACGCTGATCATAATTTCTGATGCTGATAGTGATAAAAGTTATTGGATATACTGTTTACCATTTGGTGAACTTTGTAAGATGACAGATCAAGATAGGATATTAAAAGGTTATTGCGTCAGCACCTATATAGGTTCCCACGTGGTCGTAAACTGTGCACATCTGTTAGGACAGCCACGAGAGTAGTAGCGGCCAGGTACGCAGCGTAGCACGCCTTTCGGTACGGTATCATTATACCGTTTGAAAGCGTGGACATTGTTGTTCTGTGATACATATATCGGTGGTCTCAGCAAGCAACTGCAGAATGGCTACTTCAAACAACAACCGCCACAGTGCTGAAGCTGAAACCAAAATTCCTCTGGTAGCTATAACCATTTCCTTTTCTTATAACCACCTCATGAATGCTACATGTAATTCCTGATTTGTGTATTTGTAAGCAAGAGCTTGCAAGGTAATCGTTAATCGTTTTAATTTGGTTTCCGCACTGTTTGAAAATACTCTTAGGCCTATTTCTTTTTGGTTAGATCTTATGAAATAATTTTTCATTACAATATGATATTTACAGGCATTTCCATTGGTTATTTTAAATCAATTGGTATAGATCGCCATACTCTATACAGAAAACTAAATTCAAACGAAGCACTGTTCGATCACCTCTTTGCTTATTGAAAACTTAACACTCTATTGTATCATCGCCCAAGGGGGAAAATAGATCCGTGGTAGGCCATAGTCGGATACTCTAGTCCTAGGACTAATAGTCCAAGGGATATGTAGAGCTAGGAACTGTAGGTTAAGGACTATTATTCCTTTGAAAATAATGTCAGTCTAAAAGGTTGCACATTTGTTTTGAAAATGAGTAACGTATCAACACCTATCTTCCCTTAATACCAGTGATCATTGAAGTAGCCGGGTCATGCTGCATTGACTGGAGTCCTGTCCTCGTTTACGAATACATAAACATTGAGCTTGTAAAGTGCGTTCAAATTAACCTTAACCGTATAAGTCATCAAAGAAAAGGTGTAGGCAGACTGTGACCTAACATTTTTGAGAACCACAACCATTAAACTGGCCTCTGAACCCATTTCTATCAATTTAACCGCGAAAAATTGCCCAAAATTGAAATGTTTCAAGTAAGTATTTAAAATCCTTCATAATTAATGCAATATCACTAGAAGTCATCTCTGTGAATTACATAATGTTGTCTATTACTGTTTGACTACAATTTTTCCGCATCTTTCCCTTATATATTGGTATCTACCCCTAGTTGTAACATCTCTGCAGGGGTCAACCACCTCTGGCCATCCTTGCCTTTTGGGTGGCTCCTCCGTGTCAAAAATAAATTTTGATAGTTTATTTATCTGCTTGTTAAATTAATTGTATCATTTGATTGGCATGGAAATAAAATATGATATGATGAATATGAGATATGTTGTTAGCACAGGTCGCTAGATCCCCTTCTTCTAAAAAACCTGGTTTTAAATTGAAGAGAAATGAGGTTCAGCAAATAGTTATGGGTTTTGGTTCTGCATGGAGATGTTAGGCCACGGCCTTACCAAACAACATTTCTTTCATGACTTCTTTTTTCACCTTTCGTGTCCTTTGTTGAATACATGATGAAACAATGGCGTCAAATTATTGACCCACAGTAGCACTTCAATGATTAGTGTGGTTTTTTGTATGTGGTTGTGTTTCCGGATAGAGATGAGGCGCTTGACCGAGTCACACGCTCTTGGGAGCTCTCCCGGTCCTCGCGATTTACCGACTATTAACGCTGTGCCTTTCCTGTTTTTTCGCATCGATTCTCCTTTCGAACTACTTTTGTGGTAGGTGATGAACATATACTTTTAAGATACGGACAGTAATTTTTTTTATCCTGCAACTATTTCAGTGAACTTTAGTGAATTTAAAATCCTTGTTGATATCTCATACGGGATCTCAGAAATGGGGCCTTCCACTACACGGTTCAAACTGGGAAACGCAGCAACTGCTGAACTGCGGGCCATGATGACTGCGCAGACGCTTTCGGAATTTCAGAGCCTGTTGTACGAAATACACTCACCTAGATTAACAAAAAATGATAATTTAGAAAGCACTAGAAATAGAAGTAACGAACGTCTGATTTAGAGATATGACAACTAGACCAAGATAAAGTCTGTGAACTTTATCCTAGGTGTGTACGGCATGACGGCCATGTTTTGGCCCAAAATGAGGTTGCAGAAAAACTTGAGAGGCTTTCTAGACGTAAATAATGTACGGTATATAGGTTTGAAGTAGAAATCCGGCGAAAACCCCTGACTTATCTAAAAAGACTACTCCGTGAGAAATTTAATATTGAAATCCTCATGTCGAACGCGCGCATAGAGAGGGAAGGAGGGTCGCGAAGGGAAAATCCCGTCTACCTTCTGCTGAAACTTTGAATTTCAAGATAAATTATCAGTTTTGAAGCAACAAAGGAGAGTTTTGGAAGATTGCCCTTTCTATATTATAGAATGATTGACTAAAAAAGGACCTTTGAGAAAAAGTAAATATAAAACTGAAGTGAATACTGCTTTTGATCGGGAACTATTACCATTTTCTCGTCTGGAAAAGGCGAGGAAGACAAGGGCGGCTTACACAGCACCATTTTATCCCCAACCAAATCCAGGGTCTGCAGCACCGCTACTACGGTAGGAGAAACACGCACATAACTTGCAGATGTGGACTTCATTCAAGTCAAGGTGGTTCCAGTGGAATTAAATCACATCTACAGAGGACCCTGGAAACTTTGAACTCTTAACGATGTTGTGTTGATATAATGTGTTTTGATAATTCCAAGTTTATCTGAAAGAATTTGCTGTGTAAGAATCAATATTATAATTTTTTATTCTTCTACACACGGTACTGTTTAGGCGGGGGGCCCATGGGCCAGGTCCGACCCACCGGCCATTGTCAAGTCAAGGTGGTTCCATTGGAATTAAATCATCCTAAAGAAGGACACCTGTAAACTTTTGAACTCTCTATGTGTGTGATTTAATGTGATTCATAGTTCCAATTTATCTGAAAATAATTTGCTGATGTAGAAAGCATAGTAGTAATTTTTTCATTCTACCCGGTTCGGATTAAGTCTATTTTGTGCCGATCTATACTGACAGGAGTTCTTCATAGGCGGGCCCATGGGCCAGGTCCGGCCCACCGGCCATTGGTTCTTGGCCCTCGTTTTGCTCAAAATATTACGGGTATTAATAATAAATTCAGGTGTGTTTGGCCCCAGCAGGAACGTGAAAGGGGATAAATGGAAGTGGGAGGGGGGGAGGGACCTTTAAATATATTTGGTGTTTCGGGCCCTTTGGCTGAAATAATTGAGAACTCCGATCTATAGTTACTTCCATAGAAATATATGTGGAATTTTGATTCAGGTCGTGTTCCGGAGATAAATCACTTGTTTATATTTTGGTTACCATGATATTATGTATTGGCCTGTGTGTGGAAAACCTGGACATGTTTGTGGGAGTTTATGCTTGCTTTTTTTTTTTACTGTTTGGGTACCAGACATGTTGAGGATTTAGGCATATTCTGAACCGTTTGTGTCGCCTGAACGAATGTTCATGGAGGCATAGACTAATCTAAATTCTGTGTGTCTGTCGTCCGGATGTATTTCCCTTATGTCTATCATCGCTATCGCACGACTCGGGTTAATTTTTTTTTTTTTTTAAATGACCTGTATGCTTGAGGCTAAACCTAAGCTTCAGGCTGGTGGGATGGAGTTAAATTAAGGGTGTGCTTGTGCAATGTTGTCATGGTTTTCTGTAGCTTTTGCTTGCACATAGTCATAATTTAGCTTCATACAACACATTTTCTAGTCATTTTCGATTAATAATGTCCCACACTATTGGTACCTTTGACTGCATCATTTGCACATTTTTGAGTTTTAATTATTATCGTTATTGCATATTCCTTCTCCAGAAATTTCAGTTAACCTGTACAGGAGCTATTGCCATATGTTGCCAGCATTTTGTTTTACCTTTTTTGAAATGTCTTCTCCTAGCGTCAAAACAACACACTCTCCCAGTTTAATAAATTGTTCTCCTTTAAATATCAAATCAGTAATGCTAGATTTCATCATGGAGCACGTGTTTGCGCAAACCAGGCGACACCTGAGGTTTGAGAACCGCCCTGCTGCCCATACTTTTGGAGCACTTCATCTACATTGTAATGTCTGGCCTTGAAACAACAACATATTATTCATGATACTTATTTAGCTATTTTGTCATTTTGCTAATTTTAAGTGGTTAGATCCACTCAGCTCAGAATATTGCATATTTCTAATTGCCGTGTATTAATTTTTTTCTGGATATGCTAATACTGTTTTGGGACCGGGGAGTCCCATGGACACGGAATTGAAAGAACAGTGGTGACAAGTTTCTTATGGCAAACCCTATTTGATAGCTTTCTCCTCCCTAGGAACACCCTCCTTTTTGTGGTTTACACTCAATCTTTGGGTCTTTTCATCTCCTTTAGGTGGGGTGTTTTTGTTTGTTTATGTCTTGTCGTGATTATGGTGTGTGTCTGTTCTGTCTAGTCATGCTTATGCAGAGTCTGTAGTAGAGGTTACCCGCAAATTATGTATTGGGATATTTATCGAACTACTCCTCTTCAAACTATTATATACTATAGGGTCATTTGATTTATACATCTGTACACTATACTATCAGGCTGAATCTTATTCTGACTATTTTGAGTATTTTTATTATGTCCTTGCAAAAATATTTATATCCATTTAATTTTCGTCACCATTGAATTTTGTATGCAGCTGTCAATCAGCCATTCACTGTGGTTTCACTGTCATGCCGTTTTTTTTTTTTCAATGAGTAAGCACAGCTTTAGTATATATTCAATTAATGTCCGAGGTAGTGGCGACTCATTTAAAAGCGTAAACAAGTCTTTCTTGGCTTAAAAAGCATTCTGGCTCTATTTATGTATTTCATTCAAGACCGCATAGTACGATTAGTTTGAAAAGAAATGGTCTGACGAGTGGGGGTAGATATTTATTTTTTCACATGGTACATCAAGTAGTAGAGGTGTCTGTATCTTTTTAACAAGATTGATGTGAATCATTAGAAAATTTGATGATAAGCATGGCCGGCTTATCATTCTCGATATTATGCTTGCATCATCAGATTGACTTATTAATTTTTTATGGGCCAAAGATGATGATCCTTCTTTTTTTGATTGTCGAAACTCTTTGGATGAATTTTGACTGTGAATCTGTAAATTATTGGTGGGGATATTAATGTGGGTCCTCGAATCACGAAAGATAAAAAAGGTGGGAAAGGACAAACTCGGCTCATCCCACAAAAAAGTGAAAGATATGATGATATGTTTGGTCCGCGTTGAATATTACTTGAGAGCCAGCCCCTACTGTCAGGCAATGACTTGGCGTTCAATATCGCCAATCCAATGTCGGCCTTGATTTTTTCTTATTTCCTTTTAATTTATATTCTCAAGTAAAAAATGTGATATTTTAGCAGGTTTTAAACCTGATCAATTCGTTATAAACTTTGGTATAGTTCCGGTATGAAGCTAGAGGCCGGGGGCTGTGGAAATTTTAATACACTCTCAACTTTCACGATCCATATTATGTTATGTGATTAAACGTTTAGTGAGACAAAGAAATTAAATTATCTGAACCCTGGCATGCTATGGGATTAGAATGCCAAGTTAGATCTGTTACTATGTATTTCGGCGAGCTTTCCAAAGAGCGCATAAAATATAGGATTATCTCATAAAAAACTTCATGACTTGAAGGACTTTATGCTGTCAACTCATTCTGATAAGGTTGCTAAAGATATTCAGGATTGTAATCAAACATAGACAAGTTTGTATACCCATATAAGACTAAAGGTTTAGTATAGATCACGTGCCACAGCTATTAGTTTGATGAAAAAAATCCCGTTATTTTGTTAACCTTGAGAAAGAAAATCAAGGCAAAAAAAAATCACTAAGTTAATACAGCTGATGTACGGAACGTACCAATGCTCAAGATGTTTTGCAAGAAAATGAATTTTATGTTAATTTGTCTAAATCACATATCCTCCTGTGTGTATATGAGGATATTCTTCCACCTAATACGGTCACTCCTAACTCACTGATGAGCATAAAATAGCTGTGAAGGTTTGATACGTTAAGAGGAATGCCTGTCGTCCTCAAAACAATGCCAAATAACAAAACCAACCCTGGCACCGATGGCATTCCAACTGAATGGTAAAATGTTCTTTATGATGTTTGTGATATGATGTAGATCTATTTAAGTATGCTTTTCAATGTGTAAAACTTTCCCCTGATCAACGACGAGGTTATTGTCTTATTCCCAAAAAGAATAATAGTCCCCTCTCCTTAGAATTGGAGACCAATCTTCTCCCTTTTAATACGGATACAAATTAGTTGCTAAAAACTGCAGCCCGCCCTGCATTCGGCTAAAGAATGTCCTTTGGTAATTATTAATGACGATCAACTGGTTTTTTAGAAGCCGCTACATCGGGGAGATTATCCGTTTGCCTCGATGTTATTGACTATCTAGGATTGTACTATATTCCAGGTCTTGATGTTTATTATTTATGTTCGAGAAGGCTTTTGATAATTTAGAATGGCGCTTTATTTTTAAAACTTTGAAGTATTTTAATTTTGGTACAAAAGAATTAGTTCACTGGGTTCAGACCTTTTATAATGATATTTCCTCATGTGTCATCAATAATGGCAACTATTCTTCATTTTTTAACGGCTGTTCCGAGTGTTCGTCAAGTGCCCTTTAAGCCCTTATTGTTTATTATTTTATAGAACATTTTAAATATTGGCAATCAAAATGATGTCAATATTAAAGGTATTATATTCAGGCTCTACTTGTTACTGTGAATGCTATGCTGACGACACAACTGTATCTTAAAGATTTTGGCGTCATTACACATGATGCAATCAAGGCCCTAAAGCCTTTTCCATAGATATCTGTTTACCTGGCCCCTGAGGTTAATCTTTTGAGAAATCTGTGGTTTGCCTCTTGGCAATTTAGAGCAAATCCTCTGAGTATTAGTATGTAATGATATCTGTATAGCAATAGACCGTACGTTACCTTGGCATTTTTTGTAACCGGATCTAAGTCAGTTTTTGAATTAAATTTGTACCCAAGTTTCAAAAATATCAAGAATATTTTGCATATATGTCAACTAGAGATCTTACAACCCCTTTGTAAAAATTCGATTGTCAATCAATTAGGCCATTTCCCCTTATTTTTCTTCTCGTCGGTTCTTCCTTGACATACCATACATACACGTACGGCATTGATATAGCCGCTTCCTCAAACAAGGTCAAAGCACAAAATGTTATTAAGGATCTCGAACCAGTTATCTATAAAATTTTTATTTGGTCGAAAACCAGAGAAGATCAAATGCTACACGTATTGGTGCATTACATGGATGCGGGTTGTCATTGTTCCATATTGCCTCTGTTATTACGTCCCAAGAGTGGCCTGGGTTAAGCGTGTGCTGATTTCAATAACAAGGCGAGGAAAATTCTTTTTCGAACAACCCACTAAACCATTCGTGGAAATCGATGTGGTTTGCAACATGACGTCCAGCGAAAAGTGGTTGGCAAAATTAACAATGATTTTGTGCGTAAGTTGTTTATTCAAAAAATGGTGCACATTGCCCTATGACGCTTTGTTGAACACCTTAATATCATATTATTTTGAATATTCTTTTTAAAATTGATAGATGTTCTTTATAGATCCAGTTGGTACAGAAAAGGTTTAAGAACTTTGAAAGAGACCTTTTAAATGACGATGGCTTTTATATCATTTAGGAGTTTCTGAAAAATTTCTCTCAAGTGCCATTATGGACTATATCTCGTTAATCTATTCAATGCCTATGTCATGGAAACGGAATTACAAGTTGTCCAAAAGAGCTAATAACAATGCTCATTGATCTTGTTCATCTCATTTGTAAATCCCAAAAAGTCTGCAAATTATTCAGCAAATGTGTGTCAGGCAGATTGTTTAAACCTCCTGTCCATGAAGAAACATGGGCCAATTATTTAGAAAATGCGATTTAAATTGGGCTGTCATATATATCAATTCCATTTAAAGCGTCATTGTCTATAAAATTAAAGATATTTCCAATTAAATATATCTCTACCGTTTTACCTGTGAATAAGGTTTCTCTATGTATTCATGTCATTCAATCTAATTGTATGTACTTTTTTGTAACAACGAAGTGGAACTTGAGCTTTTTTGGAGTGTGCACTAGTTCTTCAAATTTTTGGCGTGATTGGCCCAAATCCTACACTAAATGGATCCTTTATATTACATTTGGTCGATGTTGTTTTTGGCACTTTTACCCCTTATATAATGTTACAATTTTGCTAGTACCACGAAATCTATTTATAGTGTTGTAGAGATGCAACGAAAAAATGCCAAATATCACCATTTTCCTCAAAAAAAAAAAAAATGTTTTAAAATTATTGTGCTGCTGAAAGAGAACTTGCTCTTAATAGATAAATGGAAACCTGGAACAGAAAATGGGATATTCTAAAATATGGAGTATAACCATGGATGGGGGGTGTCATCATGTTTTTTCCATAACACTAGATGTGTAGATTCCTGTTTATAACACCCTAATTGATATCTGGGCTGTGCTTCTTAAACGCACACTTGTTGCTATTTTCAAATTTTTTGCAGCTTGTGAACTTTTTTCGGATAAGCATCAGGCAATTAACAGTGATCTGCTGATCTGTATCATAGTTAAAATCCATCAAATCCTATATTTTGGCATTTTTTTTTTATAGTCATGGATGTGCTGATATGACTTGTGGTCCCCTTTAAAGGCTAAGGTGGTATTTTCTCTTTGTTAGTTTTTTGTATTTTATGTGTGCAAAAGATCTCCCCGTTGTTGAGATTTTTGTAATCATGCTTTAAATATGACATTCTCCGTCAATTTCGCCACTCCAGATTGGGTTGTAATGATTATTGTCGCGCATTTTTACTTGAAATAATAGGTTTTTTGTGAAAGAAGAACTTGCAACCTTCTGTTTTCGGCAGGAACTTCTAATTCCAGTTTCACTCTTTAGATCTTTATTCACCTGGTGAAGTTTGCTCTGAGGGGAAATTCTTTTGCGGGTAAAATTGAGCGAGGTTCTGGCATTTTTTTTAAAAGCTCTTTCAATATTAAATTTCTCGAATCTTATTGATTCTCACGGCAGGGGCTTGTGTATGGACTTCCTAGGTAATGCGACAATTCCTCTCTGGCGGTCATCCCAAATTCATCATCGGTTATTTTAGGCTAAGACAAACTGTCAGTGATTGTGAAAAATTTTCAGTGTGGCATGAGTGGCTTTTGAAATGAGGGATGGTCTGTATATTTCTCATGAGTTTACTTTTACCAAAAAATATGCTAAAGGAAGAGGTGCCTGCGGGCGGTTATTACTACGATTTCCCGATTCTGTCCTTGTTTAGCTGCGTTCTGTTTTGTCGTTTGCGGGGTTGTTGGGATGCCTTGGCTTGATATGTGCATATCAAATCGGATTTTCGCTGTTTTTTTTTTTTTTTTTTTTTTTTTTTTTTTTTTTTTTTTTTAATTAATGTTTAATATGGAATTTGATGCAGAATAATTTACGAATAAGGTGATGATGGGGTATATCACGAGGTCAGTGTTTGGGCTTTTCTATTCACGGGCGAAACCAAGTGAAGTGAGTGGTCAACATTTTTAGAAAAAATATTATGGCATGAATATGGGCAGTTAATATTGGGTTTATATCAAGATCTCACTTGCTCACTTTAAAAGTATTGATCTTTTTAACTATCCCTGGCCCAAATCACCACTGCAATTATGCTATAGACATTATTATCTTACGACGACGGTTTTTTTTTTTGTTGTTCCCTTTTTTAAGGTCTAATTACTTGAGATCAAGCCAAATAGTTTAGTCCACGATCTTTTTTCCTCACTTTTCTATTTTTGTTAATGTCCATGTATCTTGTAGAATGAAATTTCTCACCTCTTGCATTATGCTTGCCTGTGTTCGTGTATTGTCCCCTTGTCTGTTAATTGTTTCCAAGCTCTGTTTTTGAATGTATCCTATCTTCCTAATTTTTGTTATTGTAATAGAATTATTTCCTGCTGATGTGTTATCAGGACATGGGCGGGGCTGGAAGGGGTTTGTTTTTTGTAGTTTTTATTTTTTCCAATTTTATATTCCTAAAATTTTGGTGCTTATTGGGAGATTGTGTTTTTCCATACATCTTTTCATGTTATCCATGCTTGCATGAATTTGGCCGCGTGGAACAAATGCTAATTGCATTTATATTTTGTGTATCTGATATATATATATATAAGATTAATTGTTATTTTTGTAAATGGAAGATGTGTGTTATATAGCATGAACAAAAAAAGTGAAAAAAAAAAAGTGGTTTGGTATGTCCATACAGCTCCCGTAGATTTATTTGTGTTCTAAAATTGATTTCTTGCCCTGTTTTTCATTCAATAGGGACCAGGCATCAAAAATATGAGTTCAAACTTTTCAAACTGCTGCCCCTTCTTCAGGGGGAAATTGTACACTACAGGGGAAATTTTAAATCAGTCATCGTGTTTTAATGTACATTAGATGCTTCGTCCTCCTTATAAGGATTAGACAACGTAAATTGAGTATGGATCTTTTAAAAACGCAACCTTTTAATCTTTCCATTCTATTTCAATATTGTTACTGCGACGAAATTGTTTTAAAGATACTTTTTCAAGCGATAACTCTGAAAACGAGGTATAAGGGTTTCTTTAATACACGATAACGCCTCTTCCTTGAGTTGGGGTTGTTTAATTTTTATTCACTTTGGTAATCTGAAAAAGCAAAACAATGTTTCATGACATAAACATTATTATAAGTTTCAATACTACCTTCAAGCCGAATGTAAGCTTATTTACATTGATATTGATAATTTTTGATGTTGTTTTGTTTTGTGCTTATTTTCTTTTGTTTGTTCTTTTCATTTGTTTTGTTTTTGTTGTTGTTTGATGTTGTTGTCGTTTTTTTTGTTGTTGGTGCTGGTTTTTTTTTTTTTTTTTTTTTTTTTTTTTTTTTTTTTTTTTTTTTTTTTTTTTTAAAAAATTGACAAAACACAACAAACTAATGTAGGGTGCAACAAAGGTCTACTACCCATTGTATTCAATTGGGCTTGACCTTGGTTTTCTCCCTATCTGTGTTTTTTTTGTAATTAAGCATTCAAAACACTCAAAACTATTCTTATTTTTATCCTATGATCTTCCACCATCAATCATTTCACACCACTTTTAACAACCAAATTGGGAGGAACACGGGCCCTGAGTAACGGAAACTTGCATGTACCTTTGCTGTTTTTTTAACCTTACTCCAACTTTGGGTTTATAGATATACAAACTATCCCTTTTTGGAATCCTTATGTTGGACAAATGATGTGGCATACTTTTTCAACATGCACCGGATCATTTTGAATTGACTCCTGTGTAATCCGTGATTGTCCCCTACCTGGTTATAGCTCTACCATTCCCCGGAAGGCTATCTGCATTTTGTGTCGATGATTGTGTACTGAGGCTGAATAGTAAGTATCGTTTTGTCCCCGTTCAGGATACCAATTTGGTTAAATTAGTCCTGCAGGTTACTAACCTAATATTACCACCTGGTTTTCAATGTTGATATCAACTGAGGGTGTGATAAAGCGCTTCAAACATTTCGTCGCAATGTAACAATATTAAATAGAAACTTACTTCGATGGAAACATAAAATGTGCGTTTGAAAGAATCAATGCTCAATTTGGTTCGAAAAATACAATACATATGAAATTATTACTCATTGAACGCGTGGAAAAGACTGGTGAATCTCTCTTCCCCCAGTTTTAAACATTGGATTAACAAATTTATTATCATTTTCCATAATATAAATAACAGATTTTCTTAACAATAAAAAGAGTTGATCCCATAATTATTAAAATAAAAAAATTTTATGAACAATATCCAAAAACAATACAAAGATAGAGGGGTTTTGTCAGTCCATCTTTGATCTCAGGTATTTACAGAGATTGAGGGTAGCACTGATATAAAACACAATTCCTACATAGGCAAAATCTCGTAGGGGTCCAAAGCTATAGAGACTGTACCAATTCCACAACTATGTTTAAAAAAATACCAAAGAAGTACATGAGTACATTTACTTTACATACATGTACATTAAAAGTCCATCATACTTCACGGTCACTGCAATCAGAGAATTGTGCAATATTTCAACATCAATAAATGGACTCTCATCCTTGCCGGAATTCCAGTGTTTCTATCTGTGTTTTTACACCATTAAAATCATTCAACTTGTAGTAAGAATATTGATCTGACAGCTGAAAGGTGGATTAGCCGGGGATTAGCAAATACAATAGCAATGGCCTTTGAGCTGAGCTGTGAATGCATGCATTTTCAAGTTGATCAATGCTGGCAGTAATGCAGCCTCCTTGGCTGTCTGGCCAGAGAAAATGGTAACAGTACTAGTCCCGTCTTTACAGAAATGTATTTTAAATTACCTTAAATGACAATCGTAAAGGTTGCACAATTTCTGGAAATTAATACACATTCCATCTCATTTCTGTTCTGATACCGTGACGAAGGGTAATATACTATGGTAAAATTACTCAGGGCAATAATGAACATGATTAGGTACAAAGTAAAATCTAGATACCCGGTATGACAGCGATAACGAGGCACTTCAGAGCCATTGTACTCTCACATGCGGTTGACAGGATTTGATTGGATGTTTATCAAATGCCCGGTTTGGATTAAGCTGTCCTCGTTCACGAAGAAAATATGAGTTTTATTTCATATGTGAGTTCAATAACTTCGACCATATATTTCATCATTTATTCCAAAAAAGAAAGACACGAAGGTGAACAAAGGTCATGAAAGAAATGCCGAGAATGCTGCTTGTAAGCTGTGGACCTAACTCTTTGTGCAGAACCAAGACCCATAACTCATTTAGCGGGGCCTCATTTCTATTCAATTAAAACCAGGTTTTTAGACAAGAAAACCAAAAGGAGGGGATCCAGTGACCTATGCTAGGGATAAAACGCGGTAAATTGAATCGAAATTGGGTTACGCGGCAAGTTTATGGTTTTGGTTCTGCGCAAAATGTTAGGTCACAGTCTGCCAACAACTTTTCTTGGATGACTTTCTTCAGCTTTGTTTCCTTCTCGAATAAATGACGAAATATACGCGTTCAACGTAATTGAATGGCACAGTACAAGCTCAAGGTCTAGTTATTTGTGAGCGAGGATAGTATATGTGCTTACATCATGAGAAATAGCTCAATCTTAATGGGGTTGGTGATAGTGCACCCTGGGAAAATTTTCAACTGCATGGGTAATAACAACGGCTCTGTACTTCCAACTAAAAAGGAATTCTGAAGTGTTTATCCTCTGCATACCGAGCGGATTTAGTGATATTGAATGGTTATATTAGCTCGAGTAAATGCAGCATGATGTACAATTACTGGTCACTTGAAATGTTAGGAAAAGAATTGTAATGCATCTTTTGCTTCATTTTCAAACTGTGCAAATTTGGGACTTGACATATCCCATACTATTGAAAGGTGTCTATTTAACATTAATCTGTGCAGAAATCAGTTAACTTCGCCGATATGCGTAACCAAGATCCTTATTAATAGATCATCTTTATTTTTTGTCCATGGCCTATTACAAAAAGACCTCTATGAACACACATTCATCCAAAGAATTAAAATTTAAAGCAAATGTCGATCTCGATATGCCTTATAGTACTTACAAAATTGAAAAAGACAACTGACACGGAACTCAAACCCAAAAAGACACGTTTGAAGGTACCTACACTTTAAATTCAACGATTTCATCCCACGAAAGGGTAGTATTTGGTATAGGCGGATTGTTTACCTGATTATCGTGCTACCCAAACAATCTTCGACGAGAAAACAATTTTTAACTAATTTTCTTTGCGATTAATATTTAGATATATGCCTCGCCAAAACGTTGCCATCCAAATATACAACGAAACTCCTGGTCCATGTTTAACCGTTTACCCTCATGCCTACAAAAGCACCCGCGTTTCAACGAGAAGAATCGAGTACGAAAGATTGTTTACATTTCAAGTGTGCTGGTGTTTTACGGAATTACCTCATGACTGCTAATCGGAAACACACCAGCTTCTCTTGTTCATTTGGTGCACTCGCGCCTAAGACCAATAGTAACACTAATGTAAAACATATTTTAACAGGAGGCGGACGCCAGGTTGTAATGATGTTCCTGATAACTGATAATACACCTTGTTTTATATCTATCT
This sequence comes from Ophioderma brevispina, assembly GCA_023653785.1. Classification (NCBI taxonomy): domain Eukaryota; kingdom Metazoa; phylum Echinodermata; class Ophiuroidea; order Amphilepidida; family Ophiodermatidae; genus Ophioderma; species Ophioderma brevispina. The sequence continues at coordinate 28,446 of JAMKCH010003906.1, forward strand.
ATAAGTTTTTAGCTGGTTTAGGAGACAAATGTTTTTAATGCTGATTCTGAATCAGATTGGTGCCATCGTGAACTTTGAACATTTTTGTAAGATCAGTTGAAATATCATTAGGTAATCAGTAATCTAATATTTTGAAATGCTTTCCAATATGGGTGCATTGTGGCTTGGCAATGACACATACTAAGTGGCAAAATCCGATCACTAATAGTCTACAGATAGATCTCTTTGTGTTTGGTAAGTTTTAGGCATCCATTGGAATAAATCTAAGTTAATGTGAATGTTTTCTTGTTTGGCACCCATCGGATTCAAATTAAGCAGGAAATAGTGGTCTAGAAGAAACCGTTGCCAAATCAGAAGGTTCTGGCTTTTGGAGTAAACTGCATTCCATCAGTAAAATGCAGATCACGACGAATTTCAGCTAATAATTTTTCCAGCATTGTTAAGCATTTGATAATATAGAGAAACCTTTCTCAAGATGTGCCAATTAAAATTATCAAAAATAATTGTCTATAGAAAAGATACGCATAGTTTGATGTGGTATTTCAGTTGTATCTCCAATTGCGTATTGATAGTTATTTTGGACAAACTTATGCTTTCACTGTTTTTGGATTAGACAAAATTATTTTAAATTACAATAGTGGCTCCGGAGACATTGGTACTATATAGCTATCGGCAATGGTATAAGCACGTATCTGCGCGTGAAAGTTTAAAAACTGGTTCCAACCAGCGGAGATAACCATTCCATATAGATATAACACAGTTGATGCCAATCAAGGAGGATCTTAGTATGGTATCAGCATTGGATAACTTCTATGTAAACAAAACACGGTAGGACTCAGTATGACAGTAGTAGTTTAAATTCAGCAGGTCAATGCAACATACACACTAAAAACATCATTCATGTCACACTAATATGCACGACCATAAAAAAATAGGGTCAAAATTATGAACACAAAAAGGGTAATTTCACACGTTGTGACCACAAAAAGTCAGTCAAAGTTACCCCAATTTTAATCGGTGACAGAGTGACTCAAAACGGGGTCAAAAATGACCCCGTTTTGTTGAAAATATTTTTAGGGTGTATTGTTATTGCTAAAACGCACAAATAATTTACATGTACTTGTCACCGTTGAGAAACTTGAAATGCTTGGTGCGGGCATGTTCGATTTGGGTCATTACACAAGTACATGAAATGTACTAGAAACCGGTCTCAAAACACCTGTGGTCCGTTCCCCAACACGTAATTACGACACTGGTAGCATACTTTTATAATAATGCGGTAACTTGCACTACTAAGTTCATACTGCGTCCCCGAAACTCGTACGGAACCTAACCTAACAACTAAAAATTACGACTGAAAATACAGTCGATACTAGTTGTGACTTATACCAATTTAATGATGCAAGCGTTTCCCACACTGACAGTTAATGCAGTTGTGAAACTAAAATCTGACCAAATGTTACGCACAAACTAAGTCTACTCGGGGGTTGACATAACACACACGTAAGCTATTGAAGGCGGACTCAGAGTTGTCGAATGTAATTCGTTTGTGTGTATGAATTTAAAAAATGGTGATGAACTAGAACAAATAATTGCACCTAAAATGACCAATTCATAAGTTTGCGATGAATCGGATTTTTAGTTTGATTGACGTATACGTTATGTGTAGTATAATAAGTGCCATAGGATGGGCCTATAACAAAAATTCCGGTCCGGAATTTTATAAACAAAGTTGTGATTTAGGTATTTTACAAACAGAGATTAATATACGGGCGAAAACGAGTGTTAGTTGTAACACCAGGGTGTTAAATTTAACACTCCTGGCATCAATAGAAGACCACACCAACTGGTATTAGATTTACACAATTATCAGTGTACATACTAACATGTTAGTGTTGGATTAACACAAATTTTGGTGTTTCAATGTATTATATGACCATGCTTTGATGTTAATTTTACACCATATATCAATGTGATTATTTTTTTAAACCAGTCTTTGGAGCCAACTTGACACTACTTGTGTTAATTTAACACCCCTCCTGGAATTAATACGGGACCGCACCCTCTGTTGTTAATTAACACTAAACATTGGTGTTAACATTATATTTGTAACGTCTGACATTTTAGAGAAAATGTGTGATTTTTGTGATGTTTGCTTCTATTGAACTGCTTACCTAACATTTCAAACATTTCATAAGCAGATCAACAAAATTTATAGTTAAACTTGTGCAGCACCACCGGACGGTGTTAAATTATATATTTTAAACACCCATAAACACTGACAAGCTTGACACCAACTGGTGTTAACATTTTAACACTCCATTGTGTGCAAGTGTATATGGACAAGTCATATGTTACATGCAAAAAAAAACACGATTTGTTTGAAATTATGGCGCCCACATCGGGAAATCTCTGAGTCAAGCCTTTTAACCACGTTTTCCATATGTGTTATAGCTTGATGTAATCATGGCAGCGGTGGTGGTCCGTGATCAGGAGGTAGAAATGGGTCCCGAACGACAAATTGTGAATTATATAAAACACACCGGATCCCTTTCGAAAAAAGGAGTTTAGAAATATAGATAGGCCTTACACCATGAATTGATATACGAATTATATGACATTACGGTATTGGAACACCATCAAAAATTAAAGTACTGAAAATTACAGTAAGAGTCTAAGATGGTTATTCTGAAAACTCTGGGAAGTAAAATATAATAATAATAATAATAATAATAATATCATAATAAAAGTTACAAAATCACAGACTGTTCCCTTAAGTATTGTATAACAAATAACGGATTGTCATTGTTTCGTACAAAATACAATTATACAATTTAAAATGCATACTGCATTCAAGCTTATAAAATAGTAATTAACATTAAAAAATATTATACTTCAAAGTAGGGTTTGTAGTTAAAGGTATCTTATTCTTGGTGATATACATGTATCAGATTTATATCGGCAGTACCTAACATGTTTGGAATTTGAAAGAGAGGGTCAAGCTTTTAGATCGGAATTTTCTGTAGCCAATATGTAAATAAAGTTATTATGTTAAACAGGGCAAAATATTTTCGGACAGAATTTATTCTTTTCTACAGGAAATCCCCGTGTTTAAATGTTTTTGCCACCAGTACCACAAAACTACAACTACAACTACTAATGAAGAAGAGAAGAAGAAGAAGCAATGGAGGACATTAAATACAATAAACAATAAGACAACTTAATGCAAGATGATCCATGCATGTATACAGAATATGCAAAAAAAGAGCCCTATCCAAAACAAACATCATTTTTGGCTAAATTAGTGAATACAAGATTTTTTTTTTTTTTTGGGGGGGGGGGGGGGGCTCTCTTTGAAAATCAAATGAAAAGAGACCAGAATCGGAATAAGTAACTCAATGGTTGAGGATATTCCCTCAAACGACGCAGGAGTACCTTGTCCATACATGAACCTATAGTATGTATGGTAATATTGAATACAGGAATACCCTGCTCATTCCTGTGCTTGACCTTGCCATAATGGAATTATTTTAAGATGTATTGTTTCCACATTTAACTAGGAAAATATAATGTCTGTCAAACTCTAAAAAGAAAACGATTTAAAAAAAAAACCCCTTTAAAATTATTTTAACTTTGTTTTTGTTTCTAGCTAATATTCCATGACAGGCCCTGGCCAAAAATATTTGAGAACTGAAAAAGGCCAAAACCATAGCGCGGTTGAAAACCTTACATTTTGCAGGATTGTTATCGTTGGCTTTGCTTTACGAACACCAGTGTAATAACTGCTTTTTATATGATAGACATGGTCGTCCGAGTAATAATGCCTGTTTTAGTGTACGAACTTTTAAAACATTCTATTATGCGAAAGGACAATAGCGAAGCACTGTACACACGCTATAGCACACATTACACCCACAAATACTCCCAATCGTTTAAGCGTTAGGCTTGGAGTAGAATAGTATAAGAACGTTCGTAACTCTTGATACGTATCACGAGTTGAGAACCATCTCAGCAGGTGTTTGGGGAACAGACGTAAGTCGCAACTAATAGAAATCTTAGCTAGTGCTGAGCATGAGTTGCGACACAACTTACGCATCAACTTTGGGGAACGAACCCCTGGCCTCAAGATATGTATTTTGAATTTTTATTCTATTTGTTATTGACGATATGTCTAGCCATTTAACTAATCGTATTTAATAGATTGTAAAAAAAGGTTAAGGGGTCATCTTCTTGCCAATGAATTTTTTATTTCCATTGCAAAAAGTTACATAATTGTAACTGCAATATGCGGCCGATCTCAGCTGTTATATGCTATTTGACCGAAAATTGACTCTTGGTTCCAAAGATATGGTCGATCAAATATGGGAAGTGACATTAAAATTATTATTTGTTGCAATCAGTGATATTTAACGATATTTAAAAAAATGATTATAGGCTATGGGGTATGTTTTTTTTAAAGTTTAACATTGAGTGCAACGAGTGATTTCACACATCAGGTGTGCCTAAAAAAATAAAAGCGCTGATTTTCATCCTGCTTTCCATAAATAATATCCACATTTGAAAAAATTCAGCTGAGAATTATTTCTTTGGTACAAAACATTTGAAATTTCTAATTTCGAAGTGGAGCAAATTCACCTTTGTCTTCACTTTTAATACATTTCTGTAGCAAAATACAATGTAAGAAACCTATTGATAGTGCATTTGTCTTCCGAGTCGAGTCAGTGGCGACAGTGCGTCATTCAATTGATATTCAATTTGATGAAATCGCTTATGCAAACACACACGCGTTTAAAGCCGGTGTGGCAGGAGATATAATCCTCCGGACTCACAGTCCGCCTATCCTCCGGACTCACAGTCCGCCTACATACAACGGTAAAAAATAGGGCACTCGATTCACTTTCACGCAACATTAGTTTTATGCTATATTCCGTTGTCATCTATGGAGCCCGGAATATATGGTTCCTGCCGGACCATATCTCCTTTTACACTGGTACTTGGATGTGCAAGAGAACGGGCAAGAGAAGTAGCTACCTGACCGTGTTGACGTCACTGACTCGTTTTGAGCTAAACGCACTATACATATGACACAAGTTATGGGTGTCTCGAAATCTGTTGTAGTTCCTTTTAAGTGTCCACATCTGTCACATGTTTGAAAACTGGTATCCCCGGTGGGCTCACCCAACCGGCACCACTGACCGCATGATCGTTACCAAGCTTTGCCAAAAACGCGGACAAATATGGCACGCCATGGTGGTTAATGACAATGGTTCCCCATCGTATGGTGGTTCTATCCCATTGGATATGTATTTGTGATACATGATTGGACGCAAAAACTGTATTACAACAGGGGTTCACATCTATGTTCGCTCTCGCGTGCCATATTTGTCCGCGATTTTGGTAACGATCATTACGGTCAGTATCACAGATTGAGTGAGCCCACCGGGCTGGTATCATGGAAATAAAAAAAATGAAATATTCTGACAAACTGTGTATCGAAAGAAATTTAGAGCCAACCATGATGTAACACTTGGCGAATAGTTACTATACTTTGTTCGGCGGCTAGGCCTCGAGTTGTCAGTGATGTTACTGGGGGTTTTAGGTTACGCAGCCATGAAAAAGCTCCGCTTTCCTCGGAATCACAGCATTATACTCGCAGGGAAAAAGGGCGGCACGTTCGAAAAGCTAACGAGAATTCAAAGACGGGTCTTGATGTCACTGTCTACTCGGATCAGGTTGCGCCTTTGTTCAAAATAAAACACTACTGTCACTTCTCACAACGTCGGTGAACATATGCTAGTGTCTTAAAGACGCTATCAGTAATTCACCCGAAAGAGTCTAAATATTTGAAATTTTGCAGGAATGGCTTAAAAGTGAAGGATAAAGTTTGGATGATTTTTTTTCGATTTTCTGAAACTGCCTTTAACAATCTCGGCATGGGGTAGAAGCATTTTTGTCTACAACTGAACAAATTGAGGCAGAATTATAACAACACAAAACGCTATTTAGTGTACGTACATGATGAGATAAGCGATAAAATCAAGAATATTATTATGAAGATTAGAGAAACAAAATCGGTATGGGCAGATCTTGTATACGGATCAAAAAGTCAAGAAAACGATGGGTCAAAAGACAACCAGATTTTAAAACGTTGAATAAAACAATAAGAGAATGGTAAAGGCATTAAAAACAACTTATATTAATCGACACACATGGACGGTTTGTCAGTGTCAAAATTAATGAAGGGTTTTGATAAGTTCAGTAACAAGAATGCATCCAGACAAAATTTTGTACCGTTTAACACACAAAAATTAATGCTCTCGCAAAATTATTATGTAAATTATTTCGTATTCGTTACCTACATAGTAAAGTTTCTTCTCTATATTCAGATATTCCTTCGTTGATATCGTAATTGAACATTATACAGCCTTCAAAACGTGACTACATAATATTGTTTAATATAGTAGGGTTATAAACGAGAATCCCATTCTAGAAGTTTGGAGAAGAAGGTTTGAAAATGCTTTTCTATAGTTTGAAGGGTGCTGAATCAGAATTTTTGGTTTGGGTCCAACCTCTAGGAAATGTGGGGAACTTTGTAAAATAAGGGGATAAAATTAGTATAGTGGTAAATTTGAAATCAAATTGTGTTTAAATGTACACCAATGTATTTGTCTCATTATAAGGATTAAGAAAAGGTATAGTTTGTATAGGTTCGGACCTTAGTTACACGGCTACAACCCTGATAAGGTTCAAGGTCATCCTGGGGCAATACATATCTACTGCTCAGATTTTGTTGAAAATGGTGTCAAAATATTGCTCTGTTCATACTGAAGCAGAAAATGCATTTTAATTCTCTGGGTGACAGCTCTATAGACTATGTAGACCCTTGTTACGTTTTGCCCACTAATTACGAAATCAAATGCCAAGCATTGTAAAATAAGGCAAGGCGAACAATTTGACACCAGTTTCAACAAAATTGGAGCACTGGGTAAGGTGTACCCCAGGATGACCTTGAACCTTAATAGGGCTGTACCTGTTTAACTAAGGGTCAGAACATAGACAAACTATACCTTTTTTAATCCTTATGATGAGACAAATACATTGGTGCACATTGAATCACATTTTGACTTGATTTCAAAATTACCCCTGTACTAATTTTACCCCCTTATTTTACAGAGTTCCCCACATTTCCCAGAGGTTGGACCCAAATATTCTGATTCAGTACCTTTCAAACTATAGAAAAACATCATCAAACCTTCTTCCCCAAACTTCTAGAATGGAATTCTCATTTATAACCCTACTAATAAACCTTTGATTCCTTATCAGACGGTCATATTTGTTTTGACAATATTTGTTGTTGCAATAATATTGATATCTTTCCATTTTAAAAAACATTTAAAACAGAATGAAATTAAAGGAACAGAAGAAAGATATTTTGACAGACAAGCAACCAGTTTTGAAATGGAATTTTAGATCATGGCTTATTGGTATTGCTCACTTATCAATGATATGTTGTGACAGGTTTAAATGTCTCATAATGGATGTTTTAGTAATAAAAACCAGCGGTCGGTGGTCTGTCCAGATACTGCATAATATCAATGTTGCTTTTGATAAAACATTGGAATCATGTATTACTAAAGGCATCTAGGAATAATGAAAATTAACTGATTATATAATTTTTGATATCTGGTTATTGATTTTACCATTTGTGCTTTGGCAAAACTAATGACATAATTACGTGTCACTTTTGACAAGCTAATAATGTCACTCATTTCCAGGGTCACTGTGTAATTGAGCTAAACTATACTTGTGGTCAATAAAGGGAAACTTTGCACAGGGCTGTCATTTTGTCTTTGCAATTGATCCAGAAACATCTCAGTAGAATTTGCTTAAAATTAAATTCTTTTAAATGAAGCACTACATCAGTATTTTAAATTGTAATAAGAAGAGAAATGATTCAATATAAGCGAACAAAATCGTATTTCGGCAAATTATGTAACCTTTCATTCATCATTGTAGTAGTTCAAGTTTAAATATTGATTACTTGTCAAAAATTGTTATTTCCTCACATGCAGGGCTATGAACCGTGAAAGTAAATTTAAAAACAATAAACACTATTATCTGTATCGCAGAAGTATGTATTCAAATTCACTTTTGGGAAAGATTGGTAAAGCCTGTTTGATCAAATGTCTAATTTATCTGTAAAAGTTTAATGTAGTATAGAAGGTGCAAATGAACTCATGGTCCGGCTTGTACAGTATATAGAGCCCTTTCACAGAAGGTAAATTATTGTGAATGGACTTTTGTTTGCCCTCCAGATCATCCAAGCATGCGAAATATACAATACATGCACCTGGTTCACGCTTTGGTTGTTTTGGAGGACAGATCTGGCCCAGTCAACCTGTTTTATTACATTACAGGGCAAAATATATTCTTTAAGATATTGGTTTTATGTGCAATTTGTAAGATAGATTACACCAGATCTGCGTTGGTTTATCATAAATTTGTATTTTTTTTTAGCTTGACGTGTTGCGGCAAAGATACGATGTCTTCTAACCCTTATAGGACGGAATTAATTTATTCCAAGATATTTCTAACACTATGTTCTTTCCTATATCATTTTTCTTTACCCTAGCTCTACCCAGAATATTGTTCTTTTGCGTTTGGTATTTGTTGCAAGGCTCAAAGACGAAGTAATCCTTCTTTCCCGGGAAGCAGTTAGATCATGATCGATGAAACACCGTAGTTCCTTTGCATGTCTGTTTTCTCTCTTCTCTATATTCTATAGCACGATATACCAGGGCATTCAAATGGGTGTGCGTACAAGCCCGTGGTTGAGGATTTGGAGGAACAAACCGACAGAGGCACATGGTCTGGCAAGCTGGACTTCATCCTGTCCTGTATTAGCTTTGCCGTGGGTCTCGGCAACATATGGAGATTTCCGTTCCTCTGTTACGAAAATGGAGGAGGTAAGAAAATAAATCCTTCGTTCGGTATTACTCAATTCGCCACAATATATATTTCCATCACTTATATTGCAAACTTATTTTATAGCAATTACAATACAACATGTGGTATTCAAATATGTAAAAATTACGCTAGAACGAGGGAAAGGAAAAACAAATTAGGAATAAGCAGAATCAAAACACGCAGGTGAAGACTCGAAGCTTAATATTGCTGCAACATTTTGGAGCGCTTTCTCAAACAATGTTTGAGTTGAAAGTGGTATTTATGACGAGGTATTTGGGAATTACCTTACCTCTTCTGTTTGACAACCCGAGAATCTTAAGACAGAAAGTTATTTTCTTGTGAATGGTTCATAGACAACCTAGTGTATACAGTGTCCAAAGTAATGAATTCACATATACAAACATGCACATAGTCTATACATAGAAAGACGGACACACTAACGGTGCTCCAACTCTCAAATAATTATTTTTGTAATTGCAATTTTTAAGAAGAGAAGCTAAAGAACGCCTAGTAGATACTTTGTTCCTTTTTGTGTTCGTGTGTTCAGGTGCATTCCTACTTCCGTATATTTTCATGATGGCCGTAGCAGGTATGGCTGTGTATTTCTTAGAAACAGCAATGGGGCAATTTGCAAGCCTTGGCGCAATCACGGTTTGGAAGATGAGTCCCTTCTTCAAAGGTAAATTGCAACGAAGTTCCGTGCTTTTAGTATGTAATGAATACATTTCTGTGGCAAAAGTTTACAAACTACACTCTAAATCTCAATTAGCTGCACACTTTCAGCAGCAATAATAATAACCAGTTTTTATATAGCGCTTAATCCCCGTAAACACGATCAAAGCTCGGTTACCAATTATTTTTACGCCGCCTTCAAGAAATCGTCACAATCATTTCGCGTCATATAGGTGACTGCTCAAAGACATGCCTTACAAGCGCACAAGCCTATCAGCAGTTAGATTGTAATATTTCCCATAGCAGCTCCCCAGATTTCGCTTGTGTCGACGATGCCAATGAGATTAAGTATCTTGCCCAGGGACACAAACACGTTGACCACAGTGGGGATCGAACTCACGATTTTAACGGTCTAATGATCAAGAGCCCTGCACTTTTCCACTAGACCACACGTGCTCTCCTTGAAGTAATGAAGGGCAATCTTTGATTGGTTGAGAATCTCCGATATTTTTTTCCAAAGCTTTCGATTATATTAGTGGAGAGGTGATGCACCTTTTGGTTTCGAAGGGAACGCACGCGACTGGCCTGTCCAGCTAAGTGGAATTAGGTTAATTCAGGATTTTCTTCTTTAGAGCAAAATAAATCACTGGATAGCTATAGAATAAGGTTCGACATCCTTTCTTTTCATAATAGGTTTTGAGGTTAGGATAATGATTACGATTACAGAAAAGAATGAACGTTTTAAGAAAGGGTAAGTCATACGGTTAGGGATTAAAAGTTGCGGTAAAAGAGTAGTTAGTGTAGGTAAAGGGTAGCATATATCAGCAAATCAATCACAATTCATTCAACGATTCACCATGTACGTCGTCGTCGACAACTATCCAAGAGTATCTCACACGAAACAAGGCTCCTTGGAATCCACTGAATTTAAAAACGGAAAATGCTCTACTTTTTTCGAAAGGGTGATCAAATAAGAAAAGCTTCATTAAAGAAATCTGTAACTTTGAAGTACTGAAGTAGAGCAACTATAAAAATCTTGATGAAGGTCATTAGGACGTAGACATAGAAATGCAACTGATGATAGAATTTAACCTGGCACCAGACAAGGAATAATTGTGTCAGAACAGTATAGTGTAAAATATAGGCGCAAATTTTAACAGAATGAACTAAGTTTGATATATTACTAATTTGTGATAAGTTGTGATTTGTGATAAATTCATAATTGCTCTTTTCCAATAATGTGATCCCTTTACTCAAATGAAAAACTTGCAAACTATTATAACAACTTAACACTGCATTATTGAATCAATCAGGTGTTGGCTACGGTATGGTAATAATCGGAACATACGTAGCCATTTTCTACAACGTCGTCGTCGGCTATACTTTGTATTACATGATCGTATCACTGAGAAAAGAATTACCCTGGGCTACGTGCGACAATTACTGGAATTCAGAAAATTGCACAATTGACGCAGCAGGCATGACCAATAATACCAATAACAGTCATATCACCCCAATCAGACCAAGTGAAGAATATTTCAAGTGAGTTGATTTACAATTGTTTTTGTATATCAAAGTACCTGTTTCAATTAAAAACGTTATTACGTTGACTAATTACGGTTTGAAACTTATTTTGTTTCTAAAAGCAACAATTAGAGTTCAATAAAATGTTTATCTAAAATGTATACACTTGTTTTGAAACTCACAAAAAGTGCGTTTTGATAGCAAATTTCCCAAATTTAACGCTTGCGTTTTGCTTTTTAGTCATTTTGGATCTCTGAGCAACCTCTCAAAACGGGTTCGTTAAGAACAAAATAATTACTACGCATTTCTCGCATTTCACAATTGACAGTAACCGTGTGCTACAAATATCCGAAGGAATGGAAAACATGGGCTCTCTGAACTGGGAATTATCACTGTGTTTGCTGCTTGCCTGGGTTATTGTTTGTCTCTGCCTCTCGAGAGGAATTAAATCATCCGGAAAGGTAGGAACACAAATTATATTCATAGTACAGTGGTAACATAAATTTAGCGTCTTCATATACAATTTGTGACTATAAGCGATTCAAAATTAAATTTACATAAGATGCTGGGGAAATGCTTTGATGTAATTTAAAATTTGTAGAATTTTTAAAGTTTACCGTTATATAGATCTAAAGTAAATTTCATTTATGTCCATGTCATGTTTTTAAAGACTATTACTTAAATTGCAATCTAAGACATGAGATTTTCCAGCCTTTTGAGGAATTTTGTAAAAAAAAAATGTGCTGTTTTCCAGAAAGTTCATGTAATTTAAAATTTGTAGAATTTGTAAAGTTTACCGTTATATAGATCTAAACTAAATTCAATTGATGTCTGTACCATGTTTGTAAATGCTATTATTTAAAGGGGGATGGCCCGATTTAAGGATATGAAGTTTTCATCTTGATATATTGGCCTTCACTCCAAAACCCTATCTGTAAAGTTTCGCGCCGATATTTCAATCCGTTTTGATGTGAGAGCTAAAAACGTGATTTTGTAAGCCCCATAGAGTACTGTGTAAAATTATATTGGTTGACCAAAATGGGGCACATTTTCGCTCATAACTTCCACACCAAACATCCTTTGGTTCTAAGATTTCACAGGATAAATGAGAAAAATAGTAGCTTTCTTCTGACACCAAAATGTTGACCACTTCCGGTAAAATCTGGGGCTTCTGGGGACGAGGCTATTAGCGATCGGGCCATGGACCTTTAAAATGTAATCTAATATATAATATTTTACAGCCTTAGAGGAATTTTGTAAAAAAATGTGCTGTTTTCCAGAAGGTTGACGTTTAGTAAGTTAGGCAACGCGTGCAACGTGACCCACCAATTCAATTGTCGTTGTATACTTACACAACATAAGCAACAAGTACTTGCAATACATTAGCACACAGATGTCACTCCAAAATGCTTTATTCAATGGGTTAAACAGTTGCTTTTTATATACTTAAATGCTCTTGAGGAAAATGGTGAAATGGTGACACTGTCTCCCTAAGGAATCTGAGGTGTATTGATTCCCGAAGTGGAGCCTGATAGCTCTTGAGCCTGATGGCATTAATACGTTCCAGAATACCGCGGGAAGTTGTCAACATTTCTCGAATAATTAGAGAAATTAATATTTTTTTGTATAACAGAAGTATCATTCACAGGCTTATTTGACCTAGTTAATTGTAGACTTATTAGGCTAACCTTTGCTGATCCAATGCCGTAAAGGACACGTGCACTATCAGAGCAAAACAAGACCAAAACGAATGGCCTGTATTGCTTTCCTACCGTTCTTGAAGAACAGAAGCAAACCTAACAGAACCAAAGAATTTCGATAGCAGACTATCTAGTTACGAATTTGACAGGGTTGTACACATCAGCCAAAGTAGTATTCACTGCCCCAAAACACATTGAAAACAAAATTTAATTTGCTTTGTGGAATTAACACTGTCTACCTGAGCAACCAATGACATGATCTTCATCCCATATTCTAAAGTCAGCTCAGCCATTCCGCAACGTCGTCTGCGGTACAAACAAAAAAGATATTATCTGTGGTACAAACGAACAGTGTTGGGCTGTACGATTTTTAGTGATGCGCGATAGGGATATCCACTTACCGTTCGCGAATTATTTAATCGCTAAGGCGGAGGAGGCACAGCGGAATGCCCCTGAGTCAAGCCATTCATTTTCCCTATTAAATACAAGAAATACTTTAATTCCTGAATTTAACACTAACTTCACGATTGTGTGTCCCCTCAGAAATTTACTTTCCTCCATAGCTCTTACCGAAAAAATGTATTAAATATACCTGTCATTTGATAAACTAAATTAATGTTAAATGTATTATGTACAAATGTATTTGCCTAATAGTATTTTCCCGACATTGCAGGTCATTTTAGTGCTGAAAAGTATGATTATTACAAAGGTCACTTTACATACATCGGTCGATCGCACACATGCAATTACATAAGGATAGTCCATGCATTTTGCTTTTCTCTTCGATTCGTTTTCTTTACCAAAGAACAAAGAGTTATCAAATGGCAAGGCACATGTAAAATGAATATTGATTCATTTTTGTTAAATAAAGAGCAGCGACTGGAGACCATGCATGGGTTACTATATTCCATTGAACTTCGGCTTTAGCCTATGTTCCCCAGTTCTTTTCGGGGCAATGCTTTGCACCATTTTCCTCGTAAGCAGATAATATCTGTATACACTATTACAGGGCATTAGTTTCTATTATATAACACATAAAATATTTCTGTCATTTGATTGGTGGATACTATATCACGTGACATAAAATATTTGAGACTAATTCCCCAAAATTTCACAGGAGGAAAAAAAGTTCCCATAAAAAGCTGCTATTTCCCCCATCACATGGAAATGGTTCATTTTTATGGGAACTTTTTTTCTCTGCATTGGTTTCTTGACTAGCCTTGACTTGAGTTTCGGGTTCGAGACCGTGTATATTTCGTCTTTATTTAGATTCATAGATTCTGCTAGAATCATGCATATAAGGCCCTCCCATTCTATAATACAAAAAATGTTATATAAAACAAATATTGACTGCTCTATATTCGTGAAATGGTGCAAAATACCTCCCCTCGGTGACCGTGGGCCTACTATTTTCCCTCGACCTTCGGTCTCGAGGAAAATAGAAGGCTCAGGGTCTCCAGTCACCTCGGGTAGTTATTTTGCACCATTTCCCTCATGAGCATGCAGTCAATATTTGTATACTATTGTTCTGTAATGATCATTATAATAAAGTACTCCATAGCACGTAACCCACTTTTAACAATCAGAAAAAAATCGATATATGAGGTATATTATATTCAGTAACACATGATGATGGATGTTAACTAATTCATTGATTGATCGTGATTATTCATTTTTTTAAATAATTAAAAATTTGGAATAAAATTTAAAAACGTCAACTTTAAGAAAATAATTTGAGGGTGAGGAAACTAGTAACAATCACGTACAAAGAACGTGCCTATTACTTACATACACTGAGACAATACTCTTTGAAACTATAACGTGAGAGCCATACAGGTGTTTAAGTGGTTAAAACACATGCATAGCTCTCACAATATTAATAGCCATATTTTAGCGGTTAAATATCTTTTAGATATTGTTTCTTAAAATAAAGCTAGTATCGCGAAACCAGCATTGAAGAAATAACAATGAATGACCTGGTCACTGTCTCAGTATGTTTGGGTTTAACCCGGGTTATCATTTATTTAATCATGTTTTGGTATTCAGAAATAGAAACAAGGGCGATTTGACAAAGGAATTTGTTATTGATATAATACATAAATAAACGATATCGAGGTACTCCACGCACACAGAACATTATGAAATTCAGGTTTTATAGTATTCATTAAAAGAGGACATTTCCAGAAAAGTGTGCCCTCAATTTTTTTGAAACCGGTCTGAAAGCAGATATAGTCCTCTGGGAGCCACATTCCGGGCCCCATAATAACGGAACAAAGCGTGAAACTAATGTTGCGTGAAGAGTCAATTGAATTGGGGGGAACGTGTTGGCGCAGCGTATCTTCCCTCGCCTTTCACCAATGAGGTCTCGGGTTCGATTCCCGGCAGGGTCTCGTTCTCGGTGGCTTTATGTGAATTTGGTTTCTCGATCCATACTCGTTCCCGCAGGTTTTCTCCGGGTACTCCGGTTTCCTCCTGCTTCTAAAATCGAGCTTCTTGGCATAAATCTGTTCTGGTATTATGGTTTCTGTGATGTGCTGAGCGCCTTTCGTCTTGATGACGTTTACGTGGATATGGCGTTAAAAATACAAATTTTTTTATTATTATAATTGAGTGTCCTATTCTTTACTGTTGTAGCCGGACTATGCGTACGGCTGACTATAATTCTACACCGGTTTTCTTTTACATTTAGAATGCTTTTCCATGTATTAAATAGCGAATAAGCTGAAATCGAAGTCTCTATGTAATAACAAGATGATTAAGTATTTTCTGTCATGTACGACAGAAAATTAATGCTTCTCTATAAGGCCAATTAGGAGATCAAACAGGTTTAAAATTAAGCTTTTAGTTTTTTTTGGGCAACTTGTTTGTCCCATAAACCTTCGAAACGTTCTCGGTAGGTGTTCTAAAGTAATCAAGTGCACATTTAGAGAATTTTGTATTCCTCTAAGGGGAACCAAGAACGCTAGCACAATAATTCACATTTTCTCAACCTTACATACACATGCATGGCTACAAGAACCAATTTCCTCATTTTTTCAATGTCTCTACAATTTAAAAAATCTAAGAGGTACTATTAAAAGTCGGTAATATTTAAAGTATTCAGCAAACTGCAGTGCTAAGGCCTGGACACATTTACATTTAAATGTTATTTCAAAGAAAAGAATCATAATCATGTGTTGTTAAGTTGATCTTTTTACATTATATTCATACACTGTTTTCTGTTCGCCAGGTTGCTTACGCTACAGCTATCTTTCCTTATGTTGTACTAGTTATACTTTTCATTCGTGGTATAACTCTGGATGGTGCAGCAGACGGGATCCTTTATTATATTAAACCAGATATTAAAAAGTTGGGCGTAGCTAAGGTATGTTTAAAGTCCGGTACGTTTAAAGCTACCTTATTGAAGATTCACATTCACATATTTAATAAAGACCAGAACGAGTGGAATTCTGAATGCGTATAGGGAAAGCCATTTGATATGGCCGCGTTTTCGAAACTATATCAATTGTTTTTTATGATAATATGAATTTATGATTAAGTGATAATAATTTAGCTTGATTTTTTATTCGTGTCACTTCGTGAAATGTTTTCGACGATTGCATTCATTCTGACAATAGACCGTATTCAATAGCCAGCCATGTTTGTGGACAAGATAGACGCATTCCAGTACTACAATACATTCACCTGTCAATGATCCCTGTGCAATCGCTAAACATGGATCGATTGACAGCTTAATGTATTGTAGTCCTGGAATGTATGCATCTTGTCCACCAACATGTCTGGTGGCTGACGTCATATTGAATACGGTCTATAACGGAGTAGCCGAGCTTTGATAAGTGCTCTTATAGTTGGGTCATTTGGGCCAATTCCGTGACCGTTGAGAGCAGAGCATCATTTCTCAGTGGATTTGCCTTCTTTGAAGGTTAATGAACAAATTTAGCGGGGGTGCCCCTCGTGAAAGTGTGGGCGGAATCCAGGAGGGGGAAAATTCATAATACAGGGGTCAAAAATGAAAAATGCTTGGACTACTGTAAAAAGGTAACCAGAGTGTTCGTCTTGTTACAAGGATTAAAAAAAGGAATAGTTTTGTACTACTTACAACTCCCCCTATGTCAAATGTCAAAGGTCATCACGAAAGGTTAAATCTTAAATATTTCTCCAATTTCTTCAAAAATGGGCTCAAATTGTTCATCTTTCCTCAGAGACTGCAACAAAACATTTTGCACCGTCTAACATATTTTTAAATTCGGAGATCAATAGAGGTCAATTGGGTTGACCTTGTTTGTCATTTATCTCGATAAAAAATACAAATGAGAGTGTCAACTACTTTGGTTGCAATCCCTGTGGAAAGGTTAACAATTTGAGACCATTTGTAAAGAAATCGGTGCAATATTACAGATTTAACCTTTGGTGATGACCTTTGACATTTGAAGAATTTTGTCTTATACCTCGGTAACCATACCTTGTAGGTAGTACAAACTATAACTTTTTTAATCCTTGTAACAAGAAGAACACTTTGGTTACCTTTTTAAAGCAATCCAAGCATTTTTCATTTTTGACCCCTGTATTATGAATGTTCCCCCCTCCTGGATTCCGCCCACACTTTCTCGAGGGGCACCCCACTAAATTTGTTCATTAACCTTCATAGAAGACAAATCCACTGAGAAATGATGCTCTGCTCTCCACGGTCACGGAATTGCCCCATATGACCCAACTATCTAGTTTTCGAGTTGCCCCTCCCCTCGGTGCAACAAAACACAACCACCTTTATTTGAAGGACAAATATATCATGAGATTTAAGAAAATGATGGTTGTGGTTGAAATATTTGGTGGCAGGGATGAATTCTAGGCCGATAAATGCATTTTTGGCTGCAAATTAAGCGAAATTATTTTTTTAATTTTTTTAAAAGTAATAATATTACAATCTTATTTTTATGGTACCCTTTTTGTTATTGATATAGGTTTTATACATTGCATGAAGGGTTCAGGTAATACTCGTTGTGGTGACATGTGATAGAAAGGGTGTTTTTTAGGAAAAAAAGTGATTTGGGGGCTAAAATTCTAGACCCTTTATATATTGTATAAAACAGAAATGTATAATATAAATGTCAGAGATTGATAGAATTACATCATGATTAAAATTTGTTTTGCTAAGAAATTAATAAATCTTGATTTTCTTAAGTTTTTAGCTCAAAAACGTGATTTTTAGACCCAAAAACATCCCTGCCACCAAAGTTTTTGACCACAACCATAATTTTTTAAAATTATTTATTGTCGACAATTTTGCAGTCCAAACCGCTCCACTACAAGTTGTATGCTTTATTATCCAGGAAAAAATGTAACTTTTTCGTAGCGTGGATTGGGGCTAAAATTTGTGTATTGGCTCGCCTGGCATTGAGTTTGAAGATCGAATGCCATTAACAGAATTTAATCAGTTTTTTGATGCGAATTAGTAACCTATCGAGGTGCAATAAAGGCACTGACACCAAGAGATTTCCAGCTATCCATATGTACATGTATATACATGTATATAGGATAATAAAGAGCGAATTCATATAAATCAGGCACTCAATTTCTTAATTGGTATTTGGCTACAGATACCCTAAGAAGTAAAACCCGAAGGTAATTTTAAGTGCTTGTGTTTCAAAATAATACATAGGCTGAATTTTGTATTGGGGCAAATAATAAATTTTATCAACGAAAACGTTTTACTTACAACATTATTTTTTACAACGATATTTTACCCACTATCAGGTCTGGCAGGATGCTGCTGTGCAGGTTTTCTTTTCACTCGGCTCGTCATTTGGAGTCTTACATACACTTTCAAGCTTTAATAAGTGGAACCAGAACTGTAAAAGGTAAGGAAATAAAAATAAAAGTAAGCATCTGTTTTGTTTTGTCTTGCTTGCTATACTTTTGTATCAGGTTAAGAAACAAAAAATTAGAGTTATATGTGATCTACCGTGATACCATTATAGTACTTCAGTATGGATGTGTGGTGTTTTGAATTGATATTTGTAGGCCTAATCCCACATGTAACATGACGACTAATTAGTCAAAGATATAGTCACGCCCTACAGTTAAAGTAGGAATATGCAAATGTGGATAAGGCAGGGTACCATTCCAAAATATACTCTAAACAGAGGTACGAGAATAGTCTCTCACAATAGCAGTCGTATTGAGATCAAACTAATGTTGCGTAAAGAGTCAAATGAATCGAGTGCCCTATTACTTACCGTTGTAGCCGGACTATGAGTACGTCGGACTATAATTACTTCTACACCGTTGTTTAATTATGTTACAGACTGTCCCCAAAAAACTATACAATCAAAGATTAATTTTTTGGCAACAAATTTAAGTTAATCTTAACTGGAATTTTACTGATTCTTTTTAGGAGTGTTCCAGCTTTCATGAGATTTTTAGTTGGTGTAATTTGGGGGTCTGGTTCATGAGTTATGGCTAATTATCTGAGAGAGTTGAAAAACCTGTTGGGCCAGTTCCAGCTATCCTGATATCAACAAAGTTGCCATTGAAAATCACCTTCAAGACATTCTTAATTGAAAATTAAAATAAAAAGTAGGTATAAAGTGCTGCTTCTTGTGATATAACATAATTTATAACTTTATAATGTCGCAATTGCTCATAAATACATATAGCATTGGGAAATTCATTTGGCAAAAGTATTGTTGTATCAGTTTTACTCCAGGTTTCAGCAGAAGAAGGAGAACCATAAAAAAACACTTTGTTGAAAGTAAAATGGACCTTTGAACACAACCATCCTTTCCGTTATTGCTCTTTGTTGGACACTGCTCTTATCATATTCCTCCCTGGCGCGTGAGGAGTGGGGAATAGGGGGGAAGGTAGGGATGCCCTACCATTCGGCATTGTCCCACACATTGTCCCTCAAACAGACGTGATTTATTTATTTATGGAAACCCTTTTGTAACAGTGGCACACACTATATTCGGTGGTGCATCCATGGATACATTATAAAAAACATAATGATAACATGATAACAAGATCAGAAAAAACATCAAATAAAATATAGATTACAATAACCAACTGATGATAATACCAGCCCTCCGACCCGACGACGCCCACCGCCAATCCCAGGCCCCGCGATCAACCAGCTTCCAAGAGGTAGTCGCTGGGTTGATCGCGCGGCCGGGAACCGACGTCGAGCGTCAAGCCAACGGCTAGTGGTAGAAACAACCATGAAGGTTTGGGGGAAGCAATGTTGAACAAATTATAAGTCTCGTTGTTAGATCGGGATCTATATCTATGCTGAGGTAAAAAGATTTTTACACAATGATCAAAAATAAGGCAAAGGTCATTTTCTCATGGAAGGTTATCAAGTAGGAAGTGACGCTGCAAGTCTTGTAGACATTATAAGACATACCCAGAAGGAGAGCTATCATTGTAGACGGTACATTAGTTTCAGCAGTCAAATTCCCAAATTTCCCACGAAATTTCATGATTATTGTCCCACTGAGCGTGAGTCCCTCATTTAACACACAACATATAATTTCTGGTGCTTCACTGAAAAATAATATATGATTAGTTCAATGCATGTAATACATTCCACTCTAGCTGTACAGTCTTTTGTTTGCACATTGTCAATCCCACCAAGGATGCTACACGCAAATACTTTAGTTTCTGACCTGCAGTGAAACTGGCCCAAGTGGTTATTTTATCCGTTGTGTTCAACCGCAAATATACGCTTAGGGTCCATCAAATGGATCGAATAAAGCGAAGATTAAAAGCCCCCCTTAGGATGCTGTCTAACAAATAATCAAAATATTGGCAAAAATTGTACAGTTATATTTTATAATTTTTAGTTTTGTCGGATTGTAGAGTTTGATAGGGAACAGTCGTTGTCGTGGAGATTCTGCCAGGAGCGCGTATTTTTTAGCATAACTAACCGACGAAAACAACCTCGTAGCCACCGGAAACAGTCATGGTTGATTGATTACTATCATGTAGTTGTAGTAAGCAGTAGTGTATATGAGCGTTCTTCCATATAAAGATGATTCAAGTTTCAGAGAAACAAGCCTTTCTGCCAGCTCGATTGTTGGTACATGACAAAATAAGAGAGTCCACTTTGGTAAAATGTAAAATGGATGCAAATTGTTAGTCAGCTCAAGAATGTGATTATCTATGGTTTGGTATTAAACAAAAATGGAAACAAAGTCAAAAGCTATTGTCAGCTATTGAATTCTAGTAGGGATATTAGCTTATAAACGCTATTGATTCAAGATCAGAAAACAAACGCTTCTGCCAGATCGGTTTGTAACAGATCAAAATGTAAAAGCATATTAGCACATTTTTTTTGAAGGCGCCCCCAATTTTTTCAAAAATTTTGGAGATTTTTACACGATTGCATTGGTAACTGGCTGTAAAAAAACTATACCGTGAATGGTTAAGCTCGAAAAAAAATGTCTATGTGTACAAACGAATGAATTTTTTACTAGAATAATTATTACGGGGATCCCGATAATAATACAACGGATGCTGGAAACGGCCTTCCAATGTGAAATAGCCGGAAATAGCGCCAGTACGTGTTCTACGCTCATCCATTAGTGTGTTAATAGTTCAGGGCAAGCAAGTTAGAGGATATTTTTCTCAGGTGGCACTATTTCATCATGTGACGGACATACGTTTAGATGTTCCAGCATGCCGTTAAGTCCAATCTGGGCTCCAATTCTAATACAAAAATCGCTTATTTTGTGATAAATACGCTTTTTTAGGCCTTCTCTTCGGCAGGTTAATGTTCGAGACAATTACCCACGTAAATGTGCAAAAATACAAATTTTGAAAATGGGGGCGCTCTTCAAAAAAATGTGCTAATATTGCTTTAAGAGATTGCTCCACTTTTTGTTTAAATGTTGATGCAAATTGTTAGTCAGCTCATAGAATGAAATAAGAAATATTTGATTACTATGTGTTTGGTCTTCTTCTTAGCGTGTCAACAGCATTGGTAATGGCTGTGGTGGTGTCCAGGGGGGAATTTATTCAATGTGTAAGCTGACTGGGCCGCGGTATATGATACGGACGCTACTAACATGGCCCCAGGATGTTGGTGATAACAACAAAAATGCAAACAAAGTCAAAAGTAGTGGCAGCTAGCTCTTTAGATTCTATTACTGTGCACCTATTTTGTTGATTGATGAAGTAAAAACAAGCCTAAACAGATGAGACAAACTATTCCTCATTTCAATATTTTTACCTAGGGAAACAATTTGCACCGCATATTACTGAATCAAAATGGTTTTTCACCATTTTAGAGCTCTACCCCAAAATATAAGCAATAGATAGTGTAACCTATACCTTTAAAATCCTTGTAATGTGAGAAACAGTGTCATGTGACAGTCCTTTTCCACATGTATAGGGAGCCAGGACCACCTCATTCGCACCCCCAGAACTAAACCAAACCAACGTTTTAAGGTTCCTTATAGAACCCCAAACAACATAATCAGGATGTTCCAAAATTTAAAGTGGACACGCGGGGGTTTAAACTCAAGTGGCGTCCAAGAGGCTGCCCAAATATGGGTTTTTCCTTAAAAGGAATTAAAACAAGATATAAAACTTAATTGTCAGAAAAAGCAACGGGATCAACATATTAGATCATAATTAAGATATCTGTGCTTAAATAATTCAGCACATGTTTTTTTAAATTCCAAAGGGTCGTAGTTATATTTCAAACATGTGAATAAAATATTTTAGGACAGAGTATCAGTATTATCTGAAACTATTGAAACCTCTCGACAATACGTTATACTCTGTTTTTTAATGAATTTTAGTAAAAAACTTATTCACGGCCGCCATTGGGACTCCATCTTGAATTAAATATGTGAAGGAAAGTATTTAGACAGATGTAGTCATTATAACCTAAGATTAATCTCATTGGATCTTTGACAATAAGTTTGTAATAAATTGTTTTAATACGTTTTAGTGAAAAAATGATCTGGGCGGCCATTTGGACGCATACATTGTTAATTAAAACATTGGAATGTGAAACGAAATATGTTTATGCGAAGATATGTTAATTATGATCTAATTATGATTGATCCCATTGGTTTTTCTTGACAATTAAGTGTTTCTTATATCTTGTTTTAATTCATTTTAGTGAAAAAACCCTATTTTGGCGGCCATCGTGGACGCCATCTTGAAGAAACCCCCTCGGGGCCCACTTTTAAATTTGGGGGCACATCCTCCTGATATGTTTGGGTCATATAAGAACCCAAAAGTGGGTTGGTTAGTTCTGGGGGGGCAAAGGAAGGTGGTCCTGCTCCCCTAGTAATGATGGGAGCATTTTAAAATTGTTGACCCCTGTTGTAACCTTGAAATCCAGGACGGGGGTCATACAAAGGGTTGGCAGGAGCTTCCATCAATTTTATGCTATTCCATGCCCTAAAGTACTCTGTGTGGTGTAAAAATCACAATTTATCCAGATCACACATCTTTTCACATACGGTCCCCCTGCTAAAATTGTTTGCAGTAATGTAAAAAACAAGGTTGATAACAGTTATCAATGGACATCTAGAATGGGTGAAATATTATGGTATTTTATTCAACCATTTTTCAAGGACATATGCATTGGGAATGCCCAAGCAAAAAAAGATATAGTGGTTAATAAAATAATGATAAGTGAATGCCGAGGATGGAATGGTGCCCAGAATAAGGTGGACTATACATATTTGACGTTATAATCATTTTAGTACGATCTTATCAACGGGATTGATCAGAGTCACAAGCATTGGTTGGTTGCCAGTAGCAGATTAAGACACTTTCTGTAATCATACGAGACCCATCAATTGGGCGTGATTTTATGTAATTTGGCTTGAGCTGACAGTCACTTTTGCCATAGTGAATGTACATTCACGGTGGGCAGGATACGCCGAAATTAAATTTTTTTTGACGAAATTTACAACTAAATATAAAATTAAAAAAAAAAAAAAAAAAAAAAAAAAAAAAAAAAAAATGAGTTTTTTTTTATTGAAAACAAACGCACATTTCAGTTTGCTTGGAAAACGAGAATGAAAAGTTGTAAACTAACTGGGAAAGCTATAATATTATTATCTCAATTAAGTAGAATTATCATCGTCACTACCGTCATCATTACCACCATGACCTTGAAAAAGATTAACAATACTTCAGTTACCATAATAATTCACATAAAAAAATAATAACCCATAATAATCACATTAAAAAATAATAACGGTCATTGTAGTATTTGCATTGTCGGAAATAAAATCGCAACTCATAGTAATAAAGTAGCTGAGTATAGTAGTGCAGTATGCAATAATAGTAGTTAGTAGTAGTATATTAGTAGTGAAATAGAAGGAGTCTAAAACAACTATAGGGGTTCTAGTTAGTTTAGATATCTTGATTCACTGTTTTTCATATTTCGTGAAGTTGTGTCCTTCCCCGTTATTCAAAACGATTAGGGGTGCTTTGGTCAATTTATATGAAGCGTTTGATCAATAATTAAACTTATTTTCTTATACATTTTCTTCGAAATCATTTTAATTTTATCGTATTCATGGTCCATCATCTAAAATAGAAAATAATGTCGTCTTCTGGATAGATCATGTGATCATTTATTCAGTATTAGTTCGTATGTGTCCTATAGGTATATGCCGGTCTAAAATTTAATTGGATGTAATATTTCTGTATTTTCCTTTGTTTGAAAAAGTAAAGAAAGACACTTGAGGTAATGGTATATAGAAAGAAGGAAAGAAAAAAGAAAGAAAAAGGAAAAAAAAAAAAAGATGAGAAGAGAATTATTTTAACTTTCCCGTAGGGGCACTCGGGAGTTAGAAGGAGGGATCCGAGAACTGCGGTGATCGGCGTTTGCCGGTCACACTGCGAGCCAGCCCGACGCCTGGGGCACTCCTACGCACCCCGCGTTGCGGGAGGGATTGAGGAGCGAGGGGAGGGAGCCCCCAGAGGTCTTATTCAGCGGCCACGGACTGTTGGGTGATTGCCCGTGGACGCGAGGTGCTCTGGTACCGCGTCTATGCAATCGGGGCGCGGACGGGGCGACAGCCGCGGGGCTGGGGGAGATGAAAGAGGCGGTGCTGAGTCGCTGGGAGCGGTAGTACGGGCTCTGGGGGCACCTGTCTTGTGTTCGCGCTGATGTGCGGTTGGTGCTTTTCTCTTGTTGTCTTCTTATTATTTGTTTTTGTTGATTTGTCCTCTTCATAGGGATGCCATCATTGTGTGCTGGCTGGATTTTTACAAGCATATTTGTGGCTTCTTGTATTCTGGGCTTGGTTCATGGCTGTAACGAGGCTGTGGACACGACAGTTGACCAAATTGTGGCTTCAGGTAAGACTATGGCAGATAACAATAAAAATCGGGTGCACATTATAACGTCAATCAATGTGTTAACTAGAGGAGTGTTTGTAGGGTTCTTCATCAATGCAAATCTTCAAGACAATTTAGCACGGGCTTTTCTGTCACATGAATTTATAGTTGCCAAAAAAGTACTTGCTTTAAAAATTGCAAGATTGGATTGAGTTTGTCATTTAGGTAATTGTTGTCACTATAACTTCGTGTGACAACCAGTGCCAACCTGTAATGGAAGAATTGATGGGAAGAACACTATCCCTCTCTTTGTGTAATATAACATGTTAGAACCAAGTAATCAAGTGTTTAAAATTTTAAAACAAAACACTTGTTACCCTGGTCATCGATTAACCTTTTTAAAAAGTAAGCAACTGTTTAAAAATTAAACAAAACTGTTAGTAACTAGCATGCTTCGTCCTTAGCATAAAAGCTACACAACAGCTATTGAAAACATGCATTTCCACACTTTCATCTTAATAAAGGTTCTTCTCAGTTGTTATGACTTTCGAGGATATGACTGGATGATGGCCCTCTTGAAACCCTCTGTACTAAAAACTAGCAAAAGCAGCCACCAAAGCCGAAAAGTACTTCGCGGTTAGTTTAGTATTTATTGGATTCACTTACAAGAGGGTACTTAGATACCCCATGGTGCTTCCAACATTCAGATACATTTTGCGGTTGGGTTCAATAGGGCCTAGACTGTTAGAATATGGTGGGGTTAAATTTAGATGTTCCCCTTCTTTAGGGGGAAATGTTAGACAGGGAAAAAAATCTGAAAAACGTGTCGTCTCCTTATTTGGATCAGAAAAAGTATATATTTGCCAAAGTTGGTATATTCATCACATCTTTAATGTTAGTACGATTTTAAATCAAAATTGAGAATGTGATCAACTAGTTTCATAGATAGATTGAAATATTGATTTAACGATTAATATTAAAACAGAGTTATTTCAAAGTTGTGACCTCGCTTGCGCGGTGTTCGAAAATGCTAAGTTTCGTCTTATCCTATTTCTTATTTTTTGTTTCTGTTAGTGAATTTTTGTTTAACATCTCAAAACTGTTGCTTCTCGCAGGGTGTCCCGTCTAGTTTAGTGCTATCAGAGGCTATTGCAAGACTGCCTCTATTCTCTTTGGTCCTGTGCTCTTTTTCGCCATGTTATTCATTGCTGGGTGGTCTAGGAGTGAGGTAAGTATCTGTTAATTAAAAACTATGGTATTTATTTATGTTATTAAACATATGGGGTTGTAAAACATATGAAACACCAACTAGTTTGTAAGAAAAAGATTAAACAAGTTGGTAGTTTTTACACAAACACCACCATGTAAAGGTGTACACAAAAATTAAGCTTATTTATTTTTCTTCTAACTAGTGGTATAGGTTCATATGTTTAAACAACCCATATTTTACACAACGTTTTAAACAAATGAACAAGTTGTGGAAATTGTGTACCATTTACCGAAGTTGTTAAAAAAGGGGGGGGGAGCGTTTAGCGATTTTTTTCGGGATTATATATAAATACATTTCAAAGATACAGTACTCACTATTTTTTTACTGAAATGATAAGCAAATAAGAGCTCCTTACGAGTCTATTTTTGGTAATGAATTTCAAGAACTGTATCTTTAAAGGAACCAATGGAATAATGAAATGGACCAGTAATGAAATCACAATTTGGTAACAATTTGGGTGTTGTATTTTGTTAAAAAAAGAGAACTAAGATATTTCTTTGTAGCTTCCCACGACTCTGCCACGACAGCCAAGGTAGTGCCCGCCCAAACTTGAAAGCATACAGGGCATCAGCTACAGACCATGCTTATTGAAAATATGCTACTCCGGTGCGGGGATATCAATACCATGTTATGAAGTGAACAGTGGCTATTAAAGATGATGCTGTAGTACATGTAATTTAACTATGACAATAAACTAAGCCACCTGCAATTGTCACATCAATATCGTACTACCAGCCTGAAGTACAATTCAAAATTGAGTACTTTTGTACAGTTATGTGGTTAATGTCTCTAGGAGGAAGACTCTACTGCGAAAGAGAATGCTCAAAAATGCCGTTTATTTATCATTGATATGACAGCCTGAAAGAGCGGGAATCCTTCTTGATGAAGTTGAACAAGCTAGTGCAAAGCTTGGTAACAACAAATCTCCAGGCACAGATGGCATCCCTGCTGAACCCTAAAGCAGCTGGGACGGACATCGGACATCAAAGCGCTGTGGAGTCTTGCAATCAGATATGGGGAACCTGGTGAATGGGCTGAGACTGGGATCATCAATCTTAATCATATTCCCAAGAAAGGAGATATGACCCAAACTGCGACCAATTATAGAACTATCGCTCTGATCTCACATGCCAGCAAGGAACTTCTCAAACATTATCCTTCCAACGTATGCAGAATATCATTGCGACCGAAATTCAGAAGAGGGCAAGCTGGCTTCCGAAAGTGAAGGGGCACTCGTGACCAAATCTGTAACCTTCGGATCATCCTGAGAAGAAAATGGAGACAAAACACGCCCATTTACATGCTTTGTATAGCTACAAAAAGGCATTCGATTCAGTCAGTCACAAGATCATGCTGAGATCTCTGCTTGAAATGGGATTCCCTAACAACATCGGGCTTCATTCAATCTTTTAAGCACCCAAGAGCAGATGTTCACGTAGAGGAGAATACACAGATTGGTTTAAAGTCAAACGGGGAGTCAACAAGGCGGTATCTATCACCAGCTCTCTTCAATGTCCACTCTGAGATCATCATGAGAAAGGCAATAAAGAACATCCTCAAGGGCCCAACATCGGTTAGGAATAGAATTGACCAACTTGCGATTATGCTGAGAGTAGTCTGGCTGAAAATGAAGATGGTCTCCTTATGCTGCTCCATAATGTGGCCAATGAAAGCAAAAAACATCACCTGCACATGAACGTCAAGAAGACCAAAATCCTTGTGTGTTCCAAGACACCAACAACAGTAAAACATGCAGCTCAATGGTGAACCTGTGGAGCAAGTATCAGAATTAACTTACCTGGGTGCAACTTGAAAAAGCAATAATGACCATCAAAGAAATCCAGGAAAAAACGTCTAGCTATTGCAGAGTTTAAATTCACTCAGATCGCATATCTTAAAAGACAGGTCACAAATCCAGACTACTCAATGCTCTAATATTCCAATTGAACATATGGATGTGAAGCCTGGACACTCTAAAAGGACGACATAGCAAAGATCAAGCCTTTGAATTATGGTGTACCGGCGGATCTGGCGAGTCATTGGCGGATTTGTTTTTTTTTTAAGATAAAACACACCCAGGGACGGGTTATGAACACAGATTCAGCCAAAAGAAAGACTTTGACATAATCAGAAGGAGTAAACTCAAATATTTGGTCACGTGGCTAGGGGCAGTGCAGGGAAGCTAGCCTTAACAATTACAAGGCAAGACTCAAGGCACCCGAGGGAGAGGCCGTCCACGGACTTCGTGGGAATTAACATCCAAGCTTGGACAGGACTGACCATCCACAATGCCACCCAGACTGCACAGAATAGACACCACTGGAGACAGCTATTACGTTGGCGCGCAACCACCCCATGACGAGGATGGTACCATGAGATGAGTGAGTGAGTGCGTGATCATATATAGGCGATTTTGGAATTAAAATTGGGGATCCAGATGTACTTTACTGCAGAGCTGGAAATGATAAGTTTTATGTTCCGTCCATGAGAAAAATAGTGTCACCTCAAGAAAATAACCTCTAACTGGACTTGCCTGAACCAATAAAAACAACTAAGGTGGGACGAGAGAAGCGTATCTAAACACGTACAGCACATTTCCCTGCTATTCATAGTGGAAGGGCCGTTCCAAACAGCCTTTGAAGTATGATCGGAGATCTCTCCGATCTTAATATTCTAATTACAAAATTCCTTCGTTTGCAACCACAGATTTACAGCTTAAACCATTCAAGTATAGTTTACTATCCAGTACCAATGCAAAGGTGTAAAATCTCAAAATTTGGGAAAATTGGAGGCGCTATTAAACAATGTGCTATATTGCAAATAAAATGGTGTCCAAAAACATGCCTGATTCACTGCTACATTTCTGGCAGGGATTAAACCTTGATTCAGTGGCAAGAAAAGCCTGTAAATCTGGCTGTTTTACTGTTACAAATGTAATATCCAAAATTTTTTCAATGTTGGAGTTGATTTTCAGTAAGTTCCATTTAGATGTGAATATTTTTTAGGCTATTGGTGTTTATCGTCAAGAGATCAGTGAGTAATTGAATTAATTTAAAAGGACCGTCAGAAAGTTTAAATGGTATACATCCCTTCATGAGATGGTGTTATATCTAAAAAAAAAACAAACTGTAAAATCTATTCCACAGTCGGTCTGCTTTTGCGTGAAGCAATCTTTAACGTAATCTTACGTCACGCTTTTGATTATAATACATGTATTGCATGTTCAAATTATTGCCATCGTATTTTCTTTTGTCGGCTTATTGACCGGAAATAAAAATCTTTTGGATATTCATGGCAACATTATCATGAAATTCTGCTTCTACAAGTTCATTTCATGTATCTGTATGTATCCTCATCGTAATATTGGCGGGGTATATCTTAACACTGATACTTTCTTAAAAAATCATTATGCTTCCTTGAAAAATCTCAGCTTTATTCATCTAATCAGTGACTGGAAAGGACGAACGACTATGAGATATTTCGCCTTGTCCCCATGGCTCACCCCGACGAATAAGAGTTTTGTTGAATGTGAACCATTTCGTATCAGAAAATAGCATTCGCTGAATGTGTTGATCTCTTAAGGAACGATTGTAATGTACAATAATGGCTGCAATTGGTCATTGGTTATTTCACTTCCATGGACGGATTGAATAAACACTCATTATATCACCAGCAAAATAAATGCAATTATGGACAATGTGATCTTTTAATTAAAGGTAAGAATTGAAATGGATAAATTTCGAGCAGTAAATGGCCAAAATTGCAACTAATGCACGAAAGTCCTAGCGCAGAATTGCAGGCATTCTTTAGGAGACCTGGTTCAATGTCGCCTATATTGTTGAATGCTGTGGTTAAAAAGTAGTGGCCTACCAAGGCAATCGTACCGGATTGAGCACTAATTTATGCATGGGTTCAAATGCATCAGCAGAAGCCGGCCCCGTCGCTAGGGGGGGTTTGGGGGGGGGGGTGGAACACCCCATCGAATCCTCAAAAGGGAGGAAGAAGAGATAAAGAGAAGGAGCTAAAATCCAAGAGCTTCCGGGGGCTCCGCCCCCTGGACCCCGGCTGTTCTGCCTCTTCACCACACCAGGCCAGGGGCCCTAAATCGGGCCCCTGGACTCCACCCGTTCATGGCTTTCCGGTTTGCGCCCTTGTGTTCGAACAACAAGAAATGGTCTCTAAGGGCATCTACTTAGGAAAGTTTTTAATGGCCCTTAAGGTACGTTGCCCGAACCGCATGCCGTTAGTTGCATTGTTTCATACGCTCACTACGCTTCCAAGGACTCTTACTGCGGCAATAACATTTCTTCAGTTTACACCCCCCTGACAAAATGTCTAGCGACGGCCCTGGCAGAAGCGCGCGAACTTGGTGCAATTTACATTAATGTTGCTCAAATTTAGGGCAAAGTTGATTGTAATCCCTCAAAATTCCTGCCGAAAATGTGGATGTTAAATATCTTCGTCCCGATATTTTTGAGCCAGAGAGAGCAAGTATCCCATGTACTCCCAGTCGATACGTCACTGTTGCAAAAAAAAAAAAAAGTTGTGGGGGGGGGGGGTATTTTTGGCCTGCGCAAGATACACACGCTTTGCGGTAACCATCAAAAAATCGCGGGCCTGCGTCTACTTGCTTGTTTTGTCTTAGATGCTAAATAACCTCAAGGCTTGCAGAACATATTCATGTCGTAAAAACTCTGCGTCGTTATATTTTTGCAATTTGGGAATTGGTGCTTAAACATTGCAGTACCTAAATATTATAATATTGGATTTGGCTTGCTGATGTGATCTTAAAAGACCAAGACCCAAATCAAATTTAAGAATAATTTAACTTGGGGTATTATTTGGGGTCGGTGGTGGGCTTCTTTCTGCAGATGAAGTTGTTGTGAAGCGATTCTTAAACCAAGTCTGCTTGATGAATTTTTTTTTTAGGTGAAACAGGAAGAAAGGCTTACGGAAAGCACAAAATCTTTGTCACCATTGCTCTTCAGTAGTGTATATCTACTGGTCTACCATTGTTACTAGGTTTGTAACAAAATGACACTACGGTTCTGAAAGGTCAAACAGGTTTATGTGAGGTTAGGTTTGGTTTGATAATAATGCGGAATGAAGTTTTTTCCACTTGGCCTGAATTGAAATTGGAGAGACTTGTCTACCAGAAGTCGCCCCTTTGACCAAATTCCATCTGGTAGACATCGTTGAGCTACATCATGTTCATTGTCTTAATAGAATATACGGTTTCATCAATCCTCCAGGCTGACAATTCCCCGCGAATGCTATAGGGATTAACACTTAATGTGTAAGGGAGGGGAGGTCGAAGTGGACCCACCTGCATGGCCATTGTTTTAACGCTCTAAATATTTTTGCCCAGATTTTATGTAATTGCCTAAGTATCAATTGCGCATTATTTTGGTGGAAAAAACGTAAAATCGGCCATGTCGTTTTTATGCTAATTTGCATAAGCATTTCAGTGGCAATATTCAAAATTCTTGCACTATAAAGTTTTACTGGAGTAATTTTTATTTTATTTTATTTCCAGCAATGTAAATGTAGTATGTTCTCTATTATGAGCCGAATTTTACGAAAGTCTTCGGGAGAAGAAAGTGATTTTTCAATTTGTTGGCGGGATTTTTTTGTCCCGACATAAAAAAAACGTCTTTTGGACCGCCATTTCATTTTCAGTTAAAGTGATCGTGTTGATATAACCCCATCAATACACCGGAGTTTTGGTTAAAAATATTCAAAGCAAGTGTTTCAGAGGGGTCCAAGTGAATCCCCTCTTATTCACCAACGGCAGTGTAGACGACCTTATACACTTAAGTGTTAATATTTCAGAAGAATTTTGGTAATCGATAACATATCAATCAATTGTAGCATTCGTACGATCAGCTGTCACGAATTTAAGTCACGAATACATTACCACGCTGTGACCACCACCGCCTCAAATGATTAATGAGCATGCAAAATGTACAAACGGTCCCCATGATTAAACCACTGCGCTTCACATTTTCATGCATTTGTTGAAACACCTTTATTATTCCAACAAGTATCCAATTTTTATCGAAACCCACTTCAATGGAACTTGATCATTCAACTAGATGGCAGTGGTGGAAGCGTGTGTGACAGGTGTAATAGACGATCTGGATGATTATACCAGCAAAACTATTCAGAAAACACCAAAGGAACTTCTAACGGTTCGCTACGGTATTTTCCTTTTTATTATGGGTTCTCCGATGTGTTTACAGGTAGGTAGAGGTAACATTGTTATTGTGGCAGCACGGATTTTGTTGATTAGAAGTTTAATGGCACAATGTCATTAATGTATTTGTGGCTGGCAGCACAAGATTTTGTGTTAGAAGTTAATGGTTCAGGTATCAAGCGAGGTGGAAATTTAACAATTCTAATATTACTGTAAACAAAATCATTTCCACCTTCCAATCACTACTTTTTATTGTTTTTCTTACCCTGATGAAACACTAACTGTTTGTAACAGTTTCACAAGTTGAAGTGAGGGACAAATGGTGCCTCGTGGACAACGCTCTAATGGTGGAGGGACAATTTACCCTTCCCCTATTCCTCCACTGCCTCCAAGATGGCAGGGAGGAAATGATCTGATAGAAAGCAGTTCCAGTGTGACAACAAAGAGCTTAATAAAGGAAGGGAGGGTTATGTTCAAAGGTCTCAGTTTACTTTTTCAGCAGGTGTTTTGTATGGGTTTCTACCTTGTGCCGAAACATGGGGCCCGTTTTCACAAAGGACTTACGATCATTTAATCAAAAGCGTAACTTTATCAAGAGTAAGTTGAACTACCATGTTCAAACTTACGTTTGATCGAGGTAACGCCTTCCCCCGAAATAAAATCAACTTACATTGATCAGTAAAAAAGTCCTTGTGAAAGGCCCCCTGGAGTAAAGCTTAGATAACAAGACTGTTTGAATTTCCCAATTGCTATTTGTCGATGTATTTGCAATTGCGACATTATAAGTATAAATTATATTATTCATAAGACGAAGCCCTTTATCCCTACCTTTTCATTTTAAGTTTCAATAAAGAAGGTCTTAAGGTGATTTTCAATGGCACATGTGTTGATATATCATAGGAATGGCGTATAAAGGAAGAAAGCGTATGTGGATGAACGAAGAAGAATGGAAATGTAAAATAGAACGGGAGAGGAAACGGTGTGAGAGAAAGCGACATATGAAGACATGAGGAGAGGAGAAAGAATATCATGAGGATTGTTGCAAAAGGCACTGAGGGGTGGGGTGGGGGTAGCATAGAGTCTAAGATAATGTTGGCAAAAGAACTCCATAGCAAACCCCGGAAAAGAAGATATGGGAACGAGTATGAGCGTACTTGAGTGCATATGTATAAGAAAGAAGTGGAAACAAGAAAAAATAGCATGTGGTGAGGAAAAATGTGGGAAAGGCAGGGATATATGGGAAGATGAGAGTAGTAGGGGAAGGAGAGGCATGATAAAGGGGAAATTTGAGTTACCATGGAAGAGTAAAAATGGGAGGATATGAAAGAATATAAGGATGGCGGAAAACAGAGTGGAGAAAGACTAAAGAAGGGAAGTAGCAGGAGTAAAAGATATATACAAAAAACAAATCAATGTAAAAATAATATGATAATAACTTCACTATTTTGCCTTGCAGGGAGGTATATATCTTTTAAATTTAGTAAATGGATGGAGGCGTGCACCAATCTCAATATTGTGGCATTTTGGGAATGCATAGCTGTAACTTTTACGTTTATGGTAAGTTATGGAAAAGGTCCTTCAAGAAAGTTTTAAAAAAAAAAAAAAAAAAAAAAAAAAATTTATTGTATAAAATGTACTGATTAATGTTTTTTCCCATAAAACCTCAGTGAGCGTTTTGTAACAAAGTTCATTTTAAAAATTTTTGATAAGATTTATTTACTATAATTACTCATAACTTTTGTTTCTTTTCTATATCAACAGGAGTCGATAGATTTTTAAATGATATGGAATCAATGCTTGGTGTTCGCCCCAGAATCTTCTGGAAAATATGTTGGATGGCTGTTTCTCCCATATTTTTATTGGTAGGTGTTGTGCAGATGTGTGTGATCGCTGACTGACAACGCGCTCTTTATTAAAATGATTTAAACCGGGTTTTTATTTTGATTAGTTTCATAGCTTTTTTCACGTAGAAGTTGTATGATCCTTCAAAAAAGAAATTACTTGTCAGGTGAAACAGCAATTTTTGACAAACCAGTGGCGTGCAGATCTGCCCCTGCTTTGTTACTTTGTTCCTATTGAAAAGAAAAAAACATATCTCCACAACTAGTGAAAGCGCCATCATTTCGGTTTAAAGATCTTTTCACCGTGTTGAATATTCATGATGGCGCTATATCAAAATACCGTACTACGTCTTAAATCCGCGGAAGGTTTTTAAAATCGGAATAAAATTTGGTACAATATTGTTTCCTATGATTTGTGTTCTATTACAGTTTGTAATGGTGTTCTCTTTTGTGCTATACGAACCCCTTGTTTACGGTGAGAATTACGTGTATCCAGATTGGGCTCTTGCTCTTGGATGGCTCTTAATGGTCATCTCACTTTTACCGGTGGTAGGGTTTCCATTCTATGCAATGTGGCAAATGGAAGGAGGACCGTTCGAGGTAATTATTTTTAAACAAATATTGAATAAAATAAATAAATATAACATAAAATACAAACGCACACACACAAACACTACATTATCGTCGTCAACATCAACAACAACAGCAAAAGCAGCAGCAGCAACAGGGACATGAGGAGATTATTTTGAGGATACTTCTCTAAATTTGGTTGTAGAAAACCTACTGAGAACGTTTGGAAGGTTAATTGGACAAACAGACAAAAAGAAAAAAAAAACAGAAAAATAGTGTTGAACGTGGTTTGTTGTTCTCGGCAGCTCCATTGACAAACATCCTTGAATGTTCTATCATGCACGACAGAAAATACTAAATCATCTTTTTATTACACAAAGACGGTGTTTTGGGCTTATTCACTTCAAAATTTTCTGGAAATGCCATCGTGTCTCTTTAAGGTTAGAATTAAAAAAGTATCCTAGTATGTTTGCATCATTTGTTTTTGTTGTTCAACAGCGATTAAAACGATCAATGCAACCAACAGAAGATTGGGGCCCTGCACTCAACCGTGACAGAAAGTTAGCGGGATACAATGTTCTCCCGTCGCCTGTAAAAGAAGAGACTGGTGCAAGAAAAAGGGTACAGGATGGGACGAGTTATTCCAAGTTAAATACAAGTAGTGTAGTTTGATGTCGTAGATAGCTCAATGCAAGTAAAAAGAGAACGAGTAAAGATAGCGACCCACACAAAAACAACAACAAAATGGTATGACTTGTGAAAGGCGTACAACAAAATCAGGTAGCGCCACTGAATTATTAGATTATTTCGCTATTCAAAAAAGAAACTTTTGTCACCTCTGGGATTACTTTTTGTTGTTTAGGATGCTACATCGCGATTGGCTCAAGTAGCATAGGATAACGTGGACTGAAATTGCCAATTCCAACGTTAACAGTTTATCCATTTATTACATGTTTTGAGTTACGTTATATGCAAATTTACTGTGACCACATTTTTATCTGTGTGTGTTATGTCGAACGCATTGTTGTAAGCCAAAATGGCTGCTAATAACGTATTCGTCATGTGACATGGCTAACATAGTTTAAAATTTTCTGTGCCACTTGCTCAAGGCCGTATCAATATGAATCACCGTAACTAGTTGTTTGCGGTGTCATATACCAATATGCTGCATATCTTTTACAAATGTAGTTAAAATCAGGGTAGTCATTATGAAACTTAAAGTTTCTTAGATAACTAGATATATTCTTGTTGAAACGAAGTGACAACGCCTAATTAAGTAGTCTTAATTTTCTTTTGGTTTTTGTAAAGCCCTTCATCATAGCGTTTCATGTATGTACAATGAAAGTCTATAGTGCAGAAATGTGCGTGAGAGCTAAGTGGAGCAAGCAACAACAGCGTATAGGTTGGGGAGAGTTCAAAATTCAAATTTCCCGGATGATTCTGGTCTCTGAAAATCAGTCTTGGCGTTGCTTCCAAAATCTGAGTAGGAGATATACCCAATTATCCTGTTCCAAAGGTCTATTTTGTAACTGATTAAGTTGGGCAGGGCCTCACTCTCCCATTACAGTTCCCCCCAATTTTTTTTAAAACGACTACGGTGGTAAAAAATGATCTGAAAAGTGTGGATAGCATTTATTCAAAGGTCCACAAGCCTTATTGCCTCATAAACTGTTGAGGTATTCGTTTGTATGTGCCTCCACAAAATATAGTGTTATTATCAAGGCAAATATTTTTACATACTCGCTATGTGAGTTGACCTCTTCCCGTTATTATTCTACACTATTGCCGTGTACAGTCAAGTGGACTCCCTTTTCTTACCCGTCAACACTGCATCAATAGTTTAGCAATTGCAGTTTAAAGGTGCATTTCGTGAGCAATAGACCTTTTTTTTTTGTTATGGTTCACTAGATATCTCGAGAAAAGTTTATTTCCACATTGCAAGTGTTCTGCCGGCGCGTTTAATTGTTATAGCACATGTTTGTAAGCATGGTGACCAATAAGGGGCCCTTTTGTTGTATTTCTGTCCATTTACAGACACAAATTAAATTACGAATTTTTCCAGGATAGATCGCATGCAGGTAAGATTCGGCACACATACTATACCCGGGGCCAACGGTTCAGACGATATTAAAAATCTCAATTGTTTTAGGGAAGTCGGGGGAACGAGGCTTGTGGATCACGAAAGGCTTCTTTAAATGGGCTCTTTAAATTGTGGTTGACACATTTTAGTGCAAAACCTATGCTGACCACAATTTTTGTTAATTCTCGTAGCAGTAGTAAGGAAGCCCGCCATGTTTGTATTTATGCTATCGTTCGGCCACAAGCCGTGAACTTCGTCATATCCTTGTGTGCTCCTCGAAGTTCAAACGGATGAGGCTTGTGGCAGACTGGTTGATAGTCACGTATATAATTATTTTTCGCTTGGCTTCTGTTCGGTATTGCGTGCGCGTGTAAAGCACGGGGGGGATGAAGATGGTCGTTCCATATGCTGTACAGTCGTGTACGTTTTGCGGAAAGGGTGTCTACCCACTGCTAAAAACATTGCTGCCGGTTGTTGTAGAAGTAATTATCGTCCGGCCGTACGCATGTCCGGCTACAACGGTGAAGAATAGAGCACTCGTTCAGTTGACTCTTCACGGCACGCAACATTAGTTTCACGTTTTATTCCGTTTTATCGTCTATGAAGACGGACATGGCTCCCGCCCGCGGACTATATCTGCTTTCAAAACCGGGTTGCAACCTGGCCTTCCCGAGATACCAAGATGGCGCTCACAAAGTTAACGCCATAGTTGATAAATAGTTGAATCAGCATGTCATTAATGTTTTTTCTGTTAAGAAATGTATGTTGTGGGACCCAATAAATCAGTTCGGTACTTTCAAACTTCTATTTCAAAATGGCTGCCAAAAACAGATAATTCTAGAATTTGCCCGATAACAGCAACTTTATGGATTAAAAGAGTTAATTGCGAAATACTTTGGTACACGCTATTGGATACAATAAAACATACTTTTTATACTCCTTCCAGATGTCACGGCACTATGGCAGCCAAAATCTTTAAATCTTTAACATTGCATGGTACGAAGTGGTTAAATATCAGCCGCAAATCACAATACAAATAGTTCAAGTGTGACAATTAAAAATGGTTAATTTTGACCATACCAACTAATTCCAGAAAATCCGGTCTTCTAAAAAAGGGTCAAATACAAATAAAGGGCCATTATGCGAAAAATTGTATTTTTACTTCAAAAATCAGAATGTCTGTTTGAGGTGGTTGTTAGCCAAGGTTACATTCTAACTATTCATGATACATTTTTTGATTTGTGGCTAACATTGTAAAATTTGTAGCATGGTGTTTTTGAAGATTTACATTTTTGACTACCTTATGTTTGACAGCAAATGGCAGTGTTAAAAAGTAATCGGCAATGGTTAATTATGAATGCATTTATACGATATATTTCGGGATTTTTTTCTTAGTTTTTTGGCAGCCGTTGAAAAATGAACGTATGTGTCGACTTTTAAAAGTGTCAGAAATTGAACTACTGATCCCAGAAGATATTTGTTCACATTAAATATTACTGATGTAGTCGATTTCCATATTATAAGCTATGACATTTACTTTGGACGCCATCTCATAATATCCGGTAAAGCCCGGTCCAGAGTGGCAGCAATGCATTTTTACGACGTGAGTGGAAACCCTTTCAGCGCATGTTGACAGCAGTTACGGCGCTTCGTGTGAAATAAACCTCGGCTTATGCGTCTATAGGGATAATTTCGTTATGGGCCGATAGAGTAATTCCATAAATTCCTGTTAAATGAGTAATTCTAATAAACAACGGAAACCAGCAGAAGTATGGTTAGGCTTTCAACCTCAAACCCCGTTACCAAGGGTTGGTGATCAGCACCCGGTTTAGACCCAACCTCAATCCCCCGTGAACCAGCGTTGGGTATCAAGCAAGCATGGTTAGGCCGTTTAAAACCTCAATACCGTTAATCAGCGGTTGGTATCAGCAAGAATGGTTAGACTTCAAAACTCATCCCCCGTTTTACCAGCGGTTGGGATCACCAAACCGGTTAAGCTTCAAACTTCAATCCTTTAACCAGGCGTTGGTATCAGCCAACAGTGCACTTTAACCCATGGGAGCAGTTTCAGCGCCTACTTGGTGAGGGTTTTTTTACGATAAGAATAGTAGACGTGTTTCTTCGTATCGTACGGAATCTCTTGATTTAGTACAGTGGACTACTGTAGAGGGAATTGCAACAGCACATTCCGCGGATGCGTCGCGAATTTTGCGGATCTGACGTTTTTCTCGGCATGGAAAATTCAAACTTTTTGTTTTGTGACCTTGAGTATTTATTAGATCAAATGTCGTGTGGGTTGTCTGTGTACGGGAAGATTTAGCTTTAGCAGATCGAAAATATTGAGAAAAAAAATTTTCGGTTTTTTTGTTTTTTAATGGATTTTTGGGTGCAAATATTCATATTAAATTTCATCAATATCCAATAACAAGAATATCAAAACGATTCAGAAAGGATTTACACCAATGTTTACTGTGGGATTGAGGACGGGGGGGGGTTATACTTGCAATTGATAGGCCTACAAAATTCATTTCAAAATGTGCATTTTCTTTTGATATAAGGTATTTGTATTTTGTTCGTTGTTTGTTTGCTTATAATATGATTTTTTTATGGGAGGTTCAAGATTTCAACTACCCCCTCTCTAGTTGGGGAGTATAAGCCATGATGGTAGAGTATTTTGAAGTCAGCAAGGGGTAAATTGTAATGTGCGAAGCACGGTGAGGCTTCAGACATCAATCCCGTTAAAGGGGAAAATAACCTGAAAAGAGCACAACCCATTAGGTTATCCCCAAATGGCATTTTTGTACCACTTTTCAAAAATCCGGAGCGGACCTCATGCCTTGTGTTAGAGTGAAATTGCTCTAGATCTAACAAGACCAAATTGCGCACCTACTTTTTTGCGGGTGTGATCGCAGTCAGATTGCGTAGTCATTTTCCTCTAGGGGACGTAAGGAAATATAATAATCATAGAGGCTCCATCTATCAAACCCATCCTCTAAAAATAAAAGTATTTAAAAAACTAAAAAATTAAAAAAAAAAAAAATTTTACTATTTTTAGATGACGTAGCCTGGGCCCACCAAAGAGTGTCGGCAAAGCTACCCTGCAGGCCTTAGAGGACAGGTTTAAAGGCCACTATAAGTGATTCACCCAAAAGCCGTAAAAATATTTAATTTACAGGAATAGCTTAAAAAGGAAGGAAAAGTCTGTAGAATAATAATAAGTTACCTTTCCAAACTGAAAAGAATTGCTAAAAAGGAAGGGAAACGGCGGCAGTGTTCAAAGACTTTACGGAATCTCCATTGAATACGTGTGTTGTAAGTGTCGTGCGGGCAGTAATGACTTAAATGTATGATTGTCTACTTGTAGAATTGCTTTGGTTTTACCATTTGCAGGTATGTTGAAGATACTGTACTTGTTACAAACATGCAAGAATCTGATTTTGATTATTTTTTTTCGATATTTCTGATTTAATAAAATCACTGATAGTGCCTTTAACAGCAATGTTTGTAAAAATTGAGACTGTATCTGGAAATAGGTCGGCATGACTGTTACACACTGCACTGGGCAATTGTATATGTTAGCGTTTTAATACTATGGGCAATAACGATTGAAGGATGGATTCGCAGTGGCAACAAAGAAAGAAGGGACGTAGGATGTTAACGGTTCTATATGAAGCAACATGTTACATCCAAAAACATCTATAAGTGATGAATGACAGCTATTCAAAAACATTCCACATGCATTTCATTGGCAGAAAAAACTTTTGTTTAGTAGTTCAGATGCAAAGTGCAATGTCGGTATGGACCGGAGATCTTATCGGATTAAAGTGAGTCAAATAGAAAAATCTACTCCCGCGAACGTGCATGGTCCAAGAATGGCAGAATTATTCCTACTTATTAGGCCAATTGAGCACTGAGCAATTGATGTGTGATTTTAAATACTCATGGTATTTTAATAGTCACCAATTCACAATCACAAAGAAAGGTTTTAGTGTTTACATGTATTTCTATTGCAGGGACACCTGTATGGCTGTTTCACCGGCACTTTGGTGCACCTGGGTACGTCATCAAAAGTCAAACTGGATACGCCCAGGCACACTAAATTAATCTTTGAGGGAATATGTTTGAGGACTGAAAATTACTCTCTTCGAAACAGTCATTATGAAACATTATGTAATCGATATTAGCGTTTAGTGTTCAACTCACATACATCTATTTACAGTATTTTGTCAATGAAAGGAACTGAAGACACCCTCTTTGCCAAAAGGACAATGGTTGTGAAAATAGTGCTCTTCAATATTGATTGGTAACTTTGTAACCAAATTGTTTTAATGTATTTAAAATTCCACCGTATTAATTATTTTTTTTCTGTTTTTTTAGATCTGTACAAAATGCACTTCATATTGTAAATACGAATAAATATGATAGGAGTAAAAAAGTAATTAAATAAATTGTGTGTGCTTCTTGTTTTGTGTTGCG
Source organism: Ophioderma brevispina (assembly GCA_023653785.1). NCBI lineage: Eukaryota > Metazoa > Echinodermata > Ophiuroidea > Amphilepidida > Ophiodermatidae > Ophioderma > Ophioderma brevispina. The sequence continues at coordinate 70,051 of JAMKCH010003906.1, forward strand.
TGTGTTTTTGTGTTTTTTGAGAGCATTGCTAATTTTCTGGATTCGATTGTGGTATTTTGAAAGCAGAATACCAGAATTTGATGGGTATCTATATGACTTTAGGATATAAGTTTGAATGTGCAAACTGTCCAGGAATTCCAATATTAGATTAATCCTAACATGCCATATTGTAATGGAAGGTGTGAAAATACGTGTGATTCGCGCCTTATTGTTAGTAGGCCTATAAAACTTACATGCTACACAAAATAAGTATTTTATGTAATCTGTACATCGTACCCAGGGGGCGTATTGAGTCCATTCCCGGGAAAGGAGTCCCATCCCACAAGACACCGGTTTTGTGGGGACATTTCCCTTCAAAGCCCAGGTGATCCAACCGAACTCCCAATTCTAATACAACCCCCGGCTTATTTTAGGCCACAAAGTGCTAGTATTTTTAGGTTTTTTGCATGTGATGAATGTTTGTGGTTCTTAATATTTTAAACAGTTTTATTCCTAAGTACGGACATGTGTTTAGTACAGTTTACAGATTCGATGACACCTTGAAAGCATTGTGGGATTGATTCAAAACACCCTTCAAAATACCTTAATTGTGTTAACGAAATTAAATTGAATCTTCGGCTTGGAATTTCATCGGTTAAAGGGGGATGGCCCGATTTAATTACATAACGTTTTGAGCTTGATTGAATGACCTTCAGCAAATACGCCATATCTAAAGTTCTGCAGCAATATTTCGCAGTGGCGTAGCTAGAATCTTGATGGGGTGGGGGGAGGGGGGCAGTTTCGGATCTGAACCGACATAAAACGGGTGGGGTCCAAGGGCCCGCCTTAGGGACCTGGTGGGGTCCAGTGGACGAAGCCCCCGGAAAATATGGGCATTATATGCTTTAAATGTCTTCTGCGAGCTAATTCATTCACGATTTTGTAAAATGTACTTCCGGAGAAGGACCCAAATTCGTCCCCTCAGAAAATGTCTCGCAACCCTTCTGCCCTCTCCATTTGCAAAGGTCTGGTTACGCCATTGCATATGGTATAGCATAGTTGCGAATGGTATGCCTAAAATTATTTCATGTTTTCTACTAAACCCTAAAAAGCATCATTTGCTTGGCTTTTGTTGCTGTTAGCAATCTCTCAAGCCTCTAAAACATCTAATTTTAGTTACAAGTCTATAGTGTAGACAATTTTTTGATTATGTGATATTTCAACCACTACTTTTTAACATTCGTGAAAAAAGAAAATTTCAACCTCATTCTTGCGTGCACGCTTCATTTTTAAAAATCATTACACATTAACGATTACTTCCCATTTTTAAAATGAGAAATGTAACACGTACTATTAACGGGGACATATTTAGTTGAATTAGGAAGTGAAAAGTCCTGCGAGAACTTGTCAGAGATAAAACATCCTCAATTTAAAACATGTGCAGTATCACCTGATTCATATCATCCGATTTTTGTCCTGAAATGAAAATGAAAGTTAAGTGCCATTTCATTACTTACTAAATGGTTCGTGATTGATAACTTCATCATACCATCCATAAGATATCCTAATAATTTAAGGATTTCTTCGTCGATATCACGCAGGGTTTCCCAACCTTTTTGTCTCGAGACCCCATTTCTTGACACTTAGCTTGCGGCGACCTCCATTACTCAAAATAAATATATTCTCAAAAAGAAATTTGACCAGTAAGGAAAAAAGTGGCAAGCCAATTTTCAAGCAAGGTCGCCTATATCTACCAGAAGCTCTGAATCTACTGATGACAGGGAAGCAAGGGCAATCCTTATAAATTTCGGTTGTGGCATTCTAAGGGCATGGTGCTCTCCAATCCTAAAACAAGTGCGCAAGAAGTGTGTAAAAATACCACTAATTCCATTACAATCGTGTTCATTTTTGGTCTTTGGTCCTGTAAGTGACAATTTATATTGGCGCGCGCGGAAATTTTAATCAAATACAAATTCAATTGATTAATCAAACACTGCAAAACCAGTTTGGCTTGATTGACATGACTAATTTCATTGTAGTCGAGTTCAATTTTGGTCTTTGAACAGTCCTGTAAGTGACAATTTATAATGATTTGCGCGCGAAGCGCGCGGAAATTTTACTAATCAAATACAAATTCAATTGATTAATCAAACAGTGCAAAATAAGTTTGGTTTGCTTGACCTAGTTAAATTAATTTGCCAATTCTGTTCCTGCCTTTTGGACAAGTATTTTCTAACTGTGCGACTCCTTTCTTAAGGGTCTGCGACCCCAAAGGGGTCGCGACCCCCAGGTTGAGAAACCTTGAATAGGGCCACGACTTGGCTTCTTTTACAAATTACAAGTACAGGTAAAATCTATTTTGATTATTTACCAAATTATAGTTGTGTATATATAAACGAATTGTAGAAATGAATATTGTAAAATAAAATGTACTAATGATGATAATGTCGGTAATTTAATAAAAAAAAGATTCAATGTTCGAAAGGGAATGTTGCTACCAAATTTCAATTTGCAAAGGTCTCTCCAATTTGAAAAATGGATGATGCTGATTTTCTAATTATTGACCGGTCTCAACCTTACTCTGGCTACCAAAAGTTCTTGAAAGACTAGTATGCGTGTACTATATTGATACCCATAATATTCTAAATGACAAGCAATTTGGTTTTCTATCACCTATACGGTTGCAGAAGTAGACACAGTGCATAACTGCAGTAAGTAGACAACAAAGTGCATAATGCAGCTGAAAGAAATGAAACAATCCTGGAATATTCTTAGGTAAGCTTTTGATACTGTTGGTCATAAATTAGAACGTTATGGTTTCGCGGAGTTGTGCTTAAAGAAATACCTATGTGACATAAAACATATTTAATTTCAATTCGTGTGAAAATCTAAGCCGCCTATTATATAATTATATGTAAACTTTTGTTTGCATTATTTGTGGCGTCCCACAAGGATCCATATTGGGTCCATTTCCAAATCTTATGTCAATGATATGACATATACCTTAGATAAATGCAATTTTCAATTTTGTTCTATTTGCCGTTCCACTATTATATTTTCGCATAAAGATATTTCAGTCATATAAGTAAGATAAACGAAAAACTCGAAGAGATTAGCAACTGGTATAAAGTAAATAAATTGTCAGTTGTCAAGTAGGGAAAAAAAATTATCTGATCGCATATTATGCACTCTATATCATACTTTGCTTGCCTTAAATTATAGCATTTTCTAAATGGGCTATTGCAATATCGAACAGCGACTGCAGAGCGCATACTGCTCCTCTTTTGCAAAACATAGTAAACTAGATCTTCGCGGTTCTCGGCTTTCACATGACCACGAGCGTAAATTCATGTCCTACTGAATGACTTTGGCCCCAGGGGGAGCTCTTTTACTGAATTGACAATGGATAAACCTTGATACGCTAGAAATGACCTTCAAATGTTAAGCATCGAATGTTGACTAAACCCACTAAGTATCATTACCCTATAACATTTTTTTACCGATTTGACCTAAGACGACCACTGATGACATCCAAAAGTCCATCTGGGAGGGCCTCCTGGGTACGCGACGACCAACAAATAAACTTAAAATTCTTCATAGAATTAGAAAGTTTTTCCGCTCTTATTAATTAAAAGTTTGTCTGGTAAGGCTGTAATATTAGGCGATTTCAATTTAAATCTTGATACTCCTAGGAAATCCTGATATCACCAAATTTCGTCAACTTGTTGAAAGTGCTGGCTTCCATTAGTTTGTTTATGATGCTCACATTCACGGTCATACTCTTGACCTGATTCTACCGTGAACTTTACATAGAGCATAAAGAACGCACACACTATGACTGAGATGGCAAAGAAAGGGTTCAATTGTAAATGTTACCTATTCATGCTTCAGCTCATGATTTGAGCAATGAGTTTCCTAAACGTACACATATACACGTTGAGTCAGAAAAAAATAAAAAACTTAAAAAAAGCAAAAAATAAATGCATTTAAAAAAAAACTAAATTATATCGCAAAAAAAAAAATATATCTCCGTGCCTCCTTTCATGTACAAGTTGTTTTTGGGGAGGTTCTCGGGTTTCCTTTCGTAAAAATATGCTTAAGTCTACCTTGGAAATATTTGCGTGACATTTCTCATTCTGGGTATCGGTGTTGCCGTTTGTCTTTTGTGTCATTTACAATCTATCGCCTTAATTTGGCCTAAATGTGAGTCTTAATATCTTTGGGACGAAGGCTTTAAGAATAAAATAATTTATTTATATGTATCAAATAAAAGCCTAAGACATTGTGAACCGTACATGAGATTATATTTGCACATCTCCAAAACGGTTAAGTATTTATGTACTATGCAAATGAATGGTCATTAAGGGAGCGGTAATTATATACGCCAGGAGGGGAATGGCGGATCCATGTCAGAAAATATACATTGTCCATATGCGTTACCTATCTCTACAGTGGGAAGTATTTTATGTAAATTCCATGAAATGGACCTATAAGGGAACGGTCATTATCTACGCCAGGAGGGGAATGGAGATTTAATTTTTTTGGCCAAATTTCTCGTTTCCCTTCGCTTTCGTTCAAAAAGTTCGCATTCCCCCTGATTTTAATAAATTTCCCTCTATTTAAAGTTCATGTTCCCCTCGATAAAATGTTCTTGTTCCCCTCTCGATCACAATATTGTTCGTCATCTCTCTTAACTTGTCCTTCCCTGGCGTAAATAATAACCCGTCCCTAAGTTGTTATATTTTATGTGACTCTCAACCACTTAATGAAGTAATCTCATAGTGTCAAAAATCTCCCTAACGGTTAGGAATTCTCATTGTCAGCCCGGATGCTTATGCTAATTCCATCACCTTTAGACTTTTATGCGTAAAGAAATATAATTGTTTTGGTTGTATTAAAATAGTCATCTAGAACCAAAGATAGTCCACTACAATTTTAAATTCTGCAAATTAGAGTTGATCGGATTTATTTCATACAGTTAAACATTGTATGCTATCAGTATAACAATGCCATAAAATACCGTGTATAACAATAATTCCCCGGATCCGTAATTTTATAACAAGTTGTGATTTCTATATGAAGACTTCGATTTGAAAGCTTAGTTATTTCACGCAATGATTACTATATGGACACGTACTATGCAAAAGAACACACGATTTGTTTGAAAATTGAGTTCGCCTTCATCGGAAATCTCTGAGTAAGCATTTAAGTACGGGATTTGAGTAATCATTGCTTTGTACCCAACAGTACAAATAAACTGACCTTGGACAAATATTAGCTCCTTTGATGCTCATTCAATACCTTCACAAAAATGAGAGCTAGTACAGACAGCAGTGGAATCTAGTATACCCATATTGGTGACATGGACAATGTATACTTTGTGTGAAAATGTGTCAAATCCATAGCTGTATCACACTTACACGTGCAAAGACATTCAGTATTATGCGAAAGCGCTAATTAGTGTCAACATAAAATGAACATCTGCAATCTTTTCTAAAGATGACGTGGGAGCTTCCAAATGACCATATCCCATGTCAAACATATATTGTCCTATGCGTTCCTTAGCAATGTGGATGTGTTGAAAAGTGCAAATGATCTGATTAGAGTCAAACTCTGCACAATTCGGATATTTCCCTTGCGATGAGAATATACCTTGGTCGATTTACGTCTTGTTGACTTTCACAAATAACAAACCTATAGGTTTCTCAGGGCCATTGAATGAAATGTATTATCGGGGTAATCCACCTCTTTATCGTTTACACGGGTAATTTGCAATGTTGATTGTTGTTATTTATAAAATCAAATATATCAATATTTTGTGTTTGTAAATCTATACTAGGTATTTTAGAGACTAACACAACGAATTTTTTTTTCGACCACACGGGAAACCTCTGTCACGAAGCTCTTTTAAACAGCTCTTCGGACCGGCTGAAGCCCCCGCGGAGGCCAGCAGCAGTGCAGCATATGACATTTAAGGAAGATTTCACCAGTTCATTCACTTCAATCTTTGTCTATCCTTGCAAAAGAAAACGATAGACCTCTTTTCAATGAATTTCAGTACGGCCTACCAAAATTCCCCTATTCATACCTGGAAAAATATTGCGATCTAAAAAGGAATTGCAGCGTAATGTCGCCTATAGAATAAAAAAGACGTACCACGCCTTTCGCCGATATTCCATAGTAATTTCCCTACCTCACTTCAAGGTACAATGTTATGTGCAAGTTAAATAATATTGAAAAAAGCGCTAGGTTTCCTTGCAGAAGTGAGGATACCTGGAACCACTACCTGTGGTTGTAGAACAGCATGCATTCCTGCACCCTAAGACAATGGAACGACATAGAACATCTCTTGGTCGGCCCACTGAGCACTAATTCACAGACAAGCCTTGCGGAATTCATTGTTCCAACAGTCAGAGTTGTCGCATCTCTGGCTAGATCTATTTGGGAAAACTTTGTTTGACACTATAAGCAGAAGAACGGTTGAGATTATTCTTCTACCAAATTCAACCAATCCTGCCAGGGTGAAAGTGTTGAAAATCCAGATCAAGAAACATTCAACGAAACAACAAAAGTTAAAGAAACAAAACAGCAACAGAACAATATCCAGCATTCCACTCCTTATCGAAGTGAATGAAAGTGTGGCTTTCTCGTTCATGATAAAAACCACCACACCCATCTATTACTTGACTTGTATATAAATTCACCTTAATCTTCATGTGTTAAGTCGGCAAGGGTTAATCCAAATTTGTACACTAAACACGGTGCAGTGTTAAGGATCTGCTAAACTACATATCATTCGCCCCAACATGCACAGTGTGATGGCAAAAATAGTGGGAGTTAAGTATTCGTCTGGGAATGATTGGATTTTGACATTTCACCGACACGTCAAAGTCATCATGAAGGACAGCTACCAGCCTGGACACTAGCCATGGTTGCTAGGCGAGGCTTTGTTACTATGTAAAACAAAATTCGTACAGAAGAATTTGGTTTTAAAACGAGTACTCTTTTCTGATCTAGTTCAAGCACGTCATATTTTTCTATCCCTATTCCCCTGGACTGTTTCATGGTCTAATGGAATCCCCAGCTGCAGTTAGCGCGACCTTCTCCAAAATTACCTTTCATGGAAACCAAGATCCTACAGACAATGTTGGCAAAAGCATATTTAACTGTAGGCCTAACTCGGTGGATATCAAACTTCCCATTGAACTGTAGATCTCAACTGCGTATCGACAACTTACCAGAATGTATGATGTCATTTTTGGGTCGATTTCATGTAAACACATTAATACTCAAATATTCGGCGCTGAATATTTTCGACATCACCCTTTACCATTGTCTTCATTCTTACTTAACCATCGACATTGATATTGATACATACTTTCGCATTACCCGAACTCGAATCTATGTCGGAGAACAACTGCGTACAATGGACGAAGTTCTCCCTATCCCCCCTCAAACTGCCACCAAAGATAAAAGTCCTTAATCCGTCCACATTTCGACTCACGGAATTCTTTTAAGAACAAGTGCTATCCTTAACGGGTTCTGCTACGTAGTTGGAAGCGCAAATAAAATTAACTTTATTTTCATGCATTCCTCGTCAAAATCAATTTAAATTCGTCGTATCCATAGTCCACCATGTTGAATGTACAGCTATTTTCGTCTTTGTTCATTTAATTTCACATTTACCCCAGTATATTTCAGTGTGCGTTGCTGTATGCATTAGGCCAAGGCTAAGAGTTAATAGGCAAATAACATCAACAAAAGTATCAAAATCTTACTTTTCACCTCAATTTTCTTTTTCCTTTTTTATCACCCTTTTTTTTTCTTCCCTTGCTTTCAGCTCAGTTTTCTTTCTTTCAGCTCATTTTTTCTCCACATTTCCAGCTCATTTTTCTTTCTTTCAGCACATTCCCCTCCTTTCTTCTTCTCTTTCTATTTTCCTCATTTTTCTTCTTTTTTCACCAGTCATTTTTTCTTTCTTTCACTTTCTTTTCTTTCTTTCTTTTTCCCCTTTTTCTCTTTTTCTATGTTAATCCTCATGCTTCTTTCTTTCCCTTTCTTTCACTTTTTTTTTCACACCCCTGTGTTTCTATTTTTCTTCACCTCCTTTTTTCTTTCTTGCTTTTAATACAGTATTTGTATTTATTTACTTCTTTTCGATTTATCTTAATCCGTCTCTTTTTTGTCTTGGGATGTGAAGAAAGGAAAAGAACAATAAAAAGTATGATAAATTTTAACAGAGTACCGGCCTAGCTTTAGGCCTGTTTAAACAACAAACATCACAACGAAATATACTGAGCTAAAAAGTGAAATATGTGAGCAAATACGAAATTACTACTTTGTACCTTCAGGTGTGGGGGCCATGAATACGATGAAATTAACTGAATTTTGACGAAACTGCAAAAAATATTGATCAATGTAATATACTGACCAAAGCGAAAGGGTTTTAAACACACGCACATATCAGTTTTTTCTTGGGCCTAAAAGCACCTAAACGAGATATGAAAATATTGAAAACATTTAACTAACTGGGAAAACCTATATAATTAATTTTATAGCCACAATGGATGTCTATCCGTTCTCGATTTGATCATAATATTAACTTTATTTTCATACATTTTTTTGTCAAAATCAATTTAATAATTTGGTCTCACCATGGCGCATCATCGAAATGTACAACGCTAATTTCATCTTTGTCATTTAATTTCACATTGTGGTGTATGTATAGGGCAATGGCTAAGAGTTAGTCCTATAACAATCCAAATTTATATAAATCACTACCGATTTACCCTCATTTCTTTTCTTCTTTCATATTCAAACCCCAATTTTTTTCTTTTCACCATCAATTTTCTTTCTTTCGTTCCCCTTATTTTCTTATAACCGTCATTTTCTTTCTTTTCTTTCTTTCTTCACTTTATGTTTCGTTCACCTCATTTTTCTTTTTTCTTTCCCCTCATGTTTCTTTCATCTCATTTTGTCTTTTTTCACTTTTTTCCTTTGTTTTTCCGTTCGCTCTCATTTACTCTTCCTTTACTTCCTTTTTCTCTCCCTCTTTTTATTTCTTTCTTCTTTTATTTTCTTTTTTCTCTTTTTCTTCCTCTTTTTCTTATTCTTTGGCTCGTTATATAAACAAGGGAAAACATAATATGATAAATAATTGCTGATTTTACCAGACCTACCTTTTAGTCATGACGATACATACTGCCCACGAGACGACATATAACTTTAAATAGACAAAAAACAATTAGACTGAGCTAAAAGTGAATATTAATTGACCAAAGACGAAATTGCTTTGTACATTCAGATGATGAGCCATGGATACGACGACAAATTAAATTGAATTTGACGAAATTGATGAAAATAAAGGTTAATTTTATAGCATCAAATGTTTTAAAATTGACCAAAGACGAAATTGTTTAAACAAATTTTTTATAATTTTATATTTCTGTGTTAAAAAGAGCATGAAATAGATATGAATATAATAAAAAAATAAACTACTGGGAAAACCTATATAATTCATTGTATAGCCACAAATGGATGTCTATCCGTTCTCCTCTTTCACAGACCAGATTTTTGAAAAGATAAGAAAGATGCTATGAAATTAGAACAATTGCAATTATATCTGAATAATGACTGTTTATAGTGGCATTAACCTACAAATTAAATCTCATTGATGTATAAATTATTTACTTTCAATTTAGTGGGTTTCTATATCAATAATCCTTAGACTTAGTGTCATCTTAGGAGTAGAAAATTTCGACAAAAAAATACCGGTGTTTTGCGTTTCTGAGGAGAACGTATCAGGTAGGCGGGCGGTGGCTTATTTTATTTGGTCAAAATAGTATGACCCCCCGCTGAATTTTCGAAACGGTGGATCAGTGTTGTGAATAAGAATTTGCGTATGAAACACCCGTTAAACCTCGTCTCTCTCTGTCCACCTTGAGCATGTTGAGAGGCGGGATATTTTTTTATACATATAAGCCATCGCACTCCTGTGTGGCAGGAGTATAGTCCTCCGGTTCTCACAGTTCCCGGGAATCAATGGTGAACAATAGGGCAATCGATTCAGTTGAACTCCTCCACGCACCATTAGTTTTTCACGCTTTTTTTTTTTCCGTTGTCGTCTATGATATGGAGCCCGGACTATTATACCTGCCGGACTATGATTACTTTCACACGCGGATGTAAAATTGTGCACTTGAGGTACAAACTGGGAAAACAAAAATGGAACCAGAAAGTATTTTCTCGCCATGATTCATCAAATAGGTGTAATGCATAAACCGCGTAATGTCCAATCATAAAGTTACACATCTTCCCTCTAAAATTTAAGATGTTCATTCAATATCGTCACCGGAAAATCATTGCCCAGTGATGTACCATCATACTCAATTGGACTCCAGCCATATGGGCTCTATTGATATGATAATCGTAAATCCGGCTGGCATTCAAAAAACAAAGCACTTCAATTCTTTTTTTATCTTGAAATTCCGAGCTATTGTTATTTACCATGTACAGTTGAAAATATTACAAGCGTTACACACCTCCCCGTTTAGATTGCTCTATTCTCGTCCACGAATAAATAAAACCTCGAGCTTCTATTGTGAGTTCAACTAACTTTTGACCGTATATTTTTCATTCATCAATTTATTGGAAAATAAGAAGTTAAAAGGTAAATAAAGTCCATGAAGAATGTTTTTTTAGCAAGCTGTGACCTAACCTCTTTGTGGGCAGAACCACGACCCGTAACTTATCGCTTGATCGCATAATCTATTCACTTCTCCAAGTTTTTAGACAGAAAACAAAGCGTATCCAACGCCCTATATGCAAGACAATGCCAATATGGTAAGCGTGCTTTTGCTGGAGATAAGTAGTATACAACCACTGTTTGTTTAAAAAAAATCTTATTTATCCTGATCGGCACCAGTTTACCGTGTATTTCATATTGCAGTGAATACCAATGGTGTATGATTTCTTACCAAAAACGCGGCGGTAAATGGAAATAGAAATGCGCTTAGGCAGCAATTTATGGGTTTTTGGTTTGCAGCCAAACAGGTTAGATCACAGTCTGCCACAACCTTCTCTTTCAATGACCTTAGTTCATCTTCGTTTCACCTTTTTTTCTTTCTATAAATGATTTAATTCAATAATTATGAAATGCCCGGTTAGCATATTTAATTGAATTTACCAATTAAAGGGGCATTCCAAGGAAACCTATATTAATTTCTTCTCAGGCTCTAACAATTAAAAGCGCTTGGCAAATCTGAATGGTACATCTTGTGGATGAAGAATGTCATTTGTGACCTCTTCATGCGACCAACTCTTTTCGAATCAACGGTCCACAAACCGCCTAACTTTCGCGCTCTTGGCAAGAGCGCAATTAGCTCTAGTTCACTTTTTTCTTTCTTTTTTCACCTTTTTGCTCTTTTTATGGTACCTAATCTTTCCTTTCTGTCACTTCTTTAATTTCTTTTTTTACCCCTTTTTCTATTTTTCTTTCACCCTCATTTTTTCTTTTTTGCTTTAATACCATTATTTGTATTTCTTACTTCTTTTTCGATTATCTTAATCCGTTCTTCTATTTTGTGCTGGGATTTTTAAAGAAGGAAAAGACATAAAAAAGTATGATAATTTTTACAGTATGTTACCGGCCTGCTTTAGCCATGGTTTCACATATAGACAACACGAGCACGAAATCTACTGAGCTAAAAGTGAAATATGTAAGCAAAGACGAAATTACTTTGTACATTCAGGTGATGGGCCATGGTACGAGAAATTAAAACTGATTTTGAACGACGAAAACTCAAAAAAAATATTGATCAAATGTTGAATATAATTGACCAAAGACGAAAGTGTTTTAAACAAACGCACATATCAGTGTTCTTGGGACGAAAAGCAAACTTACGAGATATGAAATATAATGGAAAAAATTTTGAAACTAACTGGGGGAAAACCTATATAATTAATTTATAGCCACAAATGGATGTTCTACCGTTTTCTTCGAATTTGATCATAAAATTAACTTATTTCATACATGTTGTCCAATCCAATTTAATTGTTCTCACCATGGCCGCATCATCGAATGGACAAAGCTATTCATCTTTGGTCATTTAATTTCACATTGTGGTGTATGTATAGGCCATGGCTAGAGTAGGCCTATAACATCAGCCAAAATTTATCATAATACCTATTTACCTACATTCTTCTTTCACCCTAATTTTTTCTTTCACCTCAATTTCTTTCTTTCGTCCCCTTATTCTTCTTTACTCATTTTCTTTCTTTCTTTTCACTTTATTTCGTCACCTCATTTTTCTTTTTTCGTTTCACCTCACTTTCTTTCTTTCAATCATTTTGCTTTTCACTTTTTTAATTTGTTGCCTATTTATCTTTCTTTAACTTTTTATATCAATATTTTTTATTCTTTAGTTATTTTATTTTCTTATCTATTGTTCTGTATTCTTTGTTGCTCGGTATATAAACAAAGGAAAGACAGTTAAATTATGATAAATATTGCTGATGTTACAGACCCCTACCTTTTAGTCATGGACTATACATATGCCACACGAGACGACATATACTGAGCTAAAGTGAATATATGACCAAAAGAAATTGCTTTGTACATTCAAGATGATGAGCCATGGATACGACGAAATTAAATTGAATTTGACGAAATTGTATGAAAATAAGGTGAATGTTATAGATCAAATGTTTAATCACTTGAACAAAGACGAAAATTGTTTAAACAAATGTACATTTCGGTTTTCTTTGAACGAAAAACAACTTAGCGAGATATGAAATATAATAAAAAAATTTAAACTAACTGGGAAACTATAAATTAAGTGATAGCCACAAAGGGATGTCTATCCGTCTCGATTCGACAGATTTTTGAAAGATAAGCAAGTGCTAGGATATTAACACTTTTGGCAATTATATCTGAATAATGACCTGTTATATTGCATTACTACAAATTAAATCTTTGATGTATAAATACTTCAATTTATGAGGTACTATATCAATATCTTAGACTTAGTGTCATCTTAGGAGTAGAAAATTTCGACAAGAAATATCGGTTGGTTTCTGAGGAGTGGAGAACGTATCAGGTAGGCGGCGGGCTTAAGTTTGTTGCCAACATATGTATTGACCCCCGCATGAATTTCGAAACAGGTGGATCAGGGTTGTGAATAAGAATTGCGTAATGAAACACAGTTAAACACTCTCTCTGTCCACCTTGAGCATGTTGAGAGGGCGATATTTTTTATACATATAAGCATCGCACTCCGGTGTGGCAGGAGGTATAGTCCTCCGGGCTCACAGCGGGAACAGGTGAACCAATAGGCAAGTCGATTTCAGGGGACTCTTGCACGCAAACATTAGTTTCACGCTTTTTTCCGTGTCTATGGAGCCCGGACTATGATACCTGCCGGACCAAGATTACTTTCACACCGGATGTAAAAAATTTTGTGCACTTGAGGTACAAACTGAATGGAACCAGGAAAGTATTTCTCCATGATATACAATATTTGTAATGCAGTAAAACACGGCGTATGTCAATCGTAAAAGTTACACATCTTCTCTAAAATTAATAAGATGTTATTCAAAATCGTCACCTCTGAATACAGTGCCCAGTGAGGTACATTCATTACCTGAATTGACTCCAGCAATAATGGCGTATTGAGATGATAAATCAGTAAAAACGCTTGGCATTCAAAAAAAAAGCACTTCAGATTCTTTTATCTGGAAAATAAGAGCTATTGTTATTTACCATGTATAGTTGAAAAGCTTTACAAGCGTTATCACCAGCCCGATTTAGATTGAGCTATTCTCGTTCAAGAATAAATTAACCTCGGCTTTTCTATTGTGAGTTCAACTAACTTTGAACGTCTATTTAACATTTATGGACAAATACGTTAAAGGTAAATAAAAGTCATGAAAGAAATGTTGTTTAGCAAGCTTTGACCAACTCTTTGGGGCAGAACCAAGACCCGTAACTTATCGCTGTGAATCGCATATCTATTCAATTCTCCAAGTTTTTAGAAGAGAAAACAAAAGCGTATTCAAAAGCCTATATGCAAAGACATGCAAATGGTAGCGTGCTTTGCTGAGATAAGTATTATAAAACCATGTTTATTTAAAAAAATTCTTATCCATGATCGGCACCGTTACCTGTATTCATATTGGTCAGTGAATACCAATGGTGTATGATTTCTTCCAAAAACGCGGTAAATTTAAAATGAAATGCGCTTATGCAGCAATTTATGGGTTATGGTTATGCACAAACATGTTAGATCACAGTTTCCAACAACGTTTCTTTCATGACTTTAGTTCGCCTTCGTTTCACCTAGTTCCTTTCTAATAAATGATTTATTTCTACTTAAATATGAAATGCAGGAAAATTTAATTGAATTTACAGTATAAGCTCAAGGTTTATTAATTAATAACGAGGATAGGTTATTTTTGTGAAAAAATCGATTCTAATCGGAGTGTGGTGATAACATTGAAATATTTTCAACTGCGTGGGCAGTAACAATGGCTCTTGACAGTCTAGATAACAAAGAAAATCGGCAGTGCATTTGACCTCGACCTGTATACCGGCGCTTAACGAATATTACAGCGTTATATAGAGGTCTTCCACCTTTCGGATTAGCGGCCATCTGCTGGGAATAATAAAAGCCATTCCAAATTTCTGGAGGATTTCTAAACTAAACGACATGCATGTTGGAGAGGTTGCAGAAAAGTAGCGGGATCACCTTGATAGTCAAAGTCAAGTGACTTGAGGTCGGGTAGTAAAATTGATAGGAATGAGAATGACTTACGGGAACTACACCTTTTGTTATAGGTTAGGTGGACTAAGGTGAATGAAAGACTTATGCTGGAGGCACTGTAGGGTGATTACCTCCACTTAGTCACTAATATTCAGGGAAGGAAATCGAGATGATATTTTATTCATTTTGAAGAAAAGAAAATGTGCAACTTTAGATGTGAAGTACCCCACGTATTGAGAGGTATCATATCTACTGTTTATCTATCCAGAAATCAGTTCGCCGATATGCGTAACCAGATCATTATCCAAACATTTTTTCCTTGATGCGATGGCCTAATATGGACTAAATGACACCCAATCTATGTGATTACAAGCCAACAAATGTATATTGATATCTTTTGATAAGATTTTTAGAATAGCTCTCTGGTTCTTTGGTACATTTTATGGATATATTCCATGCATGACTGAAACCACGGGCGCAAATAAGAGAGAGGAGGTAATGTGCGTTGGTTTAAGCCAATTTTCGTTTTGGTCAATTATACTAAACATTGATAATTAAAATTAGCTTTATTTTCATGCTTTCGTGAAAAAAATCAGTTTAGTTCGTTCGGTATCCATGGGCCAATCATTTTAACGTACAAAGATATTTCGTCTTTGGTCATTTAATTTCACATTTAGCTCAGCATATTTCGTATTCATCGTGTGCTGTACGCATAGGTCAAGCTCATTTTTTTCTTTTAGCCCTTTTTTCTTTTCTTTTCTTTCTAATCTTTTACTTCTTTACCCGTATTTTGTGGCCTTGGGATCGGAATCAAGTTTGTTTGTTTTGTTGTTAACCATTGTTTTTCGTCCAAGAAAACTGAAATGTGCGTTTGTTTAAAACAATTTCGTCTTTTGTCAATTTAATTTCAACATTTTGATAATTTTATTTTCATCTACATTTTTCGGCGTCAACATCATTTAATTTTTCGTCCTATCCATGGTCCCATCTGAATGTATATACAAAGCAATTTGTCTTTGGTTCATTAAATTGTACTTTTATCAATCTCGTATATTTCGTCTCATGTGCTGATGTATAGGCCATGGCTAAAAGCCAGGCCTGTAACATCAGTAAGATTTATTTATTTTAAAAACTGCAGCATTTTCCTTTGTTTATATACCAACACAAACATCAAAACACGATTAAGCAAAATATCAAAATAGACAAAAAGAAACTGATAGTTAACCGTATAGAAAGAAAAATGAGGTGAACGAAAGTACAACAAAATAAGGCGAACGAAAGACAGAAAAATGAGGTGAATGAAAGACAGACATATAGATATATAGGTAGATTATGATAAATTTTGCTGCTGTTATAGGCTTAACTCTTAGCCATTGACATATGCATACACCACACGAAACGACAATATTATGAGCTAAATGTGAAATTAAAGACCAAAGACGAAATCGTTTTGTACATTCAAATGATGGCCATGGATACGACGAAATTAAAGTGATTTGACTAAAATGCGCGAAAATAAATTTATTCGATCAAATGTGAATATAATTGACCAAGCCGAAAGTGTTTAAAAAAAGGCATATTTCAGTTTTCTTGGACAAAAAAACACTTATCGAAGATATGGAATATAATGAAAAATACCAAAAATGTTTTAATCTAACTGGGAAACCTATAATAAATAATAAAATAATAACAAAATGAGTGCCAAAAAAGCAGTCACAGATCTCGCGTCCTAACACATAATATACTAGTTTAGTGGGTAGAAGGGGTCGCGTGCACCCAAAATTTCTAATCGATGTCTCGCTATCAGAAAAAACGCGTAGGGAAAAACGATGAGCTATGTTATAATAATCAAAATTGTCCCATCCACATTTATTGTAAATTTAGCAAATTGGTGATCGCAGGGAGCAATTAAACATAGACTAATCGGTTATAAGCTTTTTCTGATATGAGACGTGAGTAAAAATTGATATCAGGGGTGCACGAGTCCACCGTCTACCCAATAACTACGCAATATTGTCAATGAGATCTGAGGACGCACAAATTCGGGAGGGGAATTCTTAACGTGCACTGTCTACGGGGCCCCCAGAGCTTCCGGTACCGTGACATTACAAAATCACAGTCTAAGGATCTTGTTTGATAAATCTTAGTAATATCATGATAATTTTGAAATAAAATTATTGACTTCAAAATCCTTCGGGTGTTGGATAATCCCGCTGCAAAACAAAGTGAAATTTCCAATAACAGTCATTTAGATTTTAATATTCGTGACCCAGATAGGCTTCCTCAAGGCTCTCTGAACCGGCCCGCTATGCGTAAAAGTGCCCTCCTGCCGTTAAGTCTTGAAAAAGGACTTAGCACTCGGGTTACGTCGGATGTAGATGACACTTGAATTCACTGTTGCTGTTACGGGGGAACAGTTACCAAATCACTCATGTTTTGTGTAATGGTAGTTAGTTCCGGTAAAAAAAAAATGAAGGCCATTTGTGATATTTTGGTGTCCTGTGTGAATCAGTTTTCCGTAAGGTATTGTTGTTATTATCTAATGAGAGCGCGTACGAAGTACATTACTCTTACAGTAGGAAAATAGTGACTTTCGATTCATGTAATAAAATAGGCCCCGGAAAGAATACCCTCGTCGAAAACGGTTAGGAGGCGTGACAGCCGAAAATAAGCGGTGGCGCTGTTCATGTGCTCGTTTCGTAAAAGTTAATCGAAATGTGTATGTAAGATGATTGAAGCTTATGTAAGTTTCATGTCTAACCATGTGATTCATGCATTGAAAATGTTCAAAATGTTTACGTTTTTTGGTTGAAACGAGGGTTTCCTAATCACATTTTTACGTTTGGTGGAAAAGACGAGTTTCTTAAGCCATTTTTAAGCACATTTCAATTGGGCAATTACTTGCGTAACTCGCCCCCTTCGAAGGGGTCACAGTACCAAATCACTCCACGGTTGGTGTAATGGTAGTTAGTTCCGGTAAAAAAAAAATGAAGGCCATTTATTATATGTTAGTGTTCCTGTGCATATCGGAATCAGTTTTTCGTGCTCTTATTAAAATGAGTTCCCAGAGGAAGTACATTAATCTTACAGTAGGAAAATAGTGACTTTCGATTCATGTAATAAAATAGGCCCCGGAAAGAATACCCTCGTCGAAAACGGTTAGGAGGCGTCCGTGACAGGCGAAAATACGTGCTCGTTTCGTAAAAATTAATCGGAATGTGTAAGATGAAATGAAGCCTATATGTAAGTTTCATGTCTAATCATGTGATTCATGCATTGAAAATTTTCAAAATAGTTTTACGTTTGGTAGAAAAGAGAGTTTCTTTAATCACATTTTTACGTTTGGTGGAAAAGAGAGTTTCTTTAATCACATTTTAAGTACATTTCAATGGGCCAATTACTTGGTACTGCGCCCCCTTCATCACTCCACGTTTGGTGTAATGGTACTTAGTTCCGGTACAAAAAAATGAAGGCCTATTTGTGACATTCTGGTGTCCTGTGGGAATTATTTTTCCGTGAGGGCAGCTTGTTATTAATTTAATAAGAGCGCATAGGAAGTATATTACTTTTATAGTAGGGGATTGTAACTTTCGATTCATACGATAAAATAGGCCCCGGAAAGAATACCCTTGTCGGAAACGGTTAGGAGGCGTTCGTTACAGCGGAAATGGCGGTGGCGCTGTTCGCGTGCTCGTTTGGTTTCATTAAAGTTAATCGGAATGTATAAGATGAATCGAAGCTTATGTAAGTTTCATGTCTGATCATGTGATTCATGCATTGACAATGTTTAAAATGGTTAAAAATGAAGGCCTATTTGTGACATTTTGGTGTCCTGTGGGAATCAGTTTTCCGTGAGGGCAGCTTGTTATTACTAAAATTGAGACCTCATAAGAAGTACATTACTCTTTAGTGACTTTCGATTTCGTGTGATAAAATAGGCCCCGGAAAGAAGACCCTTGTCGGAAATAGCGGGTCGCTGTTCACGTGCTCGTTTCGGAATGTGTAAGATGAATTGAAGCTTATATGTAAGTTTCATGTCTGATCACGTGATTCATGCATTGAAATGTTCAAAATGGTTTTACATTTGGTGGAAAAGAGATTTTTTAAAATCACATTACGTACATTTCAATGGGGGCAATTATTTGGTCCTACCCCCTGACTAAATTCGAAAGTGGTGATAGAGGGCGCTCTTAATTTTGGTATATTTCACAATTTTCCAATTCTGATGGACATAAAAACGAGTGATAATTTCTCTAGAAAATGTGTTCATCTTATTCTTCAATGCATTTAAAATAAACACAGCACTCTTTAAAATGTTAGGGCCACAATTACGAATATTTTGACCGATATCTATAGCCAATTAACTTTAGTACAGCATTAAACCGCATATTGCTGTTAAAGTATATTACTTTTTCTAGTCTTAAAATTTTCAGTGCCGTATCTGACTTAGCAGCAAAAAATTTAACATAATATATTTGGCGCTGAATGTTAAATTCTGACCAGGATTTTGTGCGATCAAGCAAAATTCAAAACTCATCACCCAAATTGTCAGGAACAACCGGAAGTTCAACTTTCCGCAGAACGTCACCTAATGTAAACACTCTTTAGACTGTTTTGAGGTCATAATTAATGATTTTCAAATGAATATCTTGACCGATATATTACATGTAATATAGCCACAATTAATTCTTCAAACTATATACATTAGCCAAAGTTATTTTAAGGCGGAATGATTTATTGGTACACCTGTCAATGCTGGTCTTCCGGTTCTGTTTTTCGTCTTTTATATTGTCAATTAAAATTAGCTCAAAATAAGGACTGTATGACGTGCCTAAAATAAGTTCGTTAATAAGAGAACTGTCACACTTTCCTCTATAAAACAAAATAAAAAATACATAGGCTTATCCTGGGTGCATCACTAGAAAGTGACAACAAAAACTATGCCAAAAAGTAACGTGTATGACTATACGTGAAAAACAAAACACGAGTGTCACGAGCTTTATCATAATCTACAATTCTAAGCTGCAGAAGAATTATAAAGCAAGTTGTTTAACACTTAAGTACCCAAGCTAAAAAAAACTTCCGTTAGTGCCCAAGGGAGGAGGGGGGGTTCCTAGGGACCCAACCCAGATAACCACTTTCCCATGGAAGTTTGGAAGTTTGATCATGACACTAATACAAGTAAATGGGGGTCACGTAAGAACCACATACCCACAATAAAAATGAAAATCCGAACTTTGACCTATGACCTATGGCCAATTGAAATTGTCACTCTCCGAAAAAGAGTGTTTCGCACATTTCCATCCTCAGCAACTCCATTATAAGGTTTTGAACCCAAATAATTCATTATATCTACTCTAGAATAACCAATTAAAATAATCATTGCAAAATATAGCCAAATTATACCATCTTGTATTTTTCTCAGAAACTTCAAATCACCTTGATTTTCCCATAGACTTAAACAGTTAAGAGCACGTCATGACAAAATTAAAATTGATGCTATCAGCATATAAAATGTTATTTGATTTAAGTATTATTAATTATTAATTAATTGCCTCCTAAGGTATATATCTAAGCAAATAAATCCCAAGATTTAATTACTTTAATTTTTTAGGTAGTAAAATATCTTGATTGTTTCACTTCCGTTAGTGCCCAAGGGGGGGGGGGGTTCCTAGGGACCCAACCTAATTATTCTAATGAAGCCGTGGGCGGATTGAATTTTTTTAGTATCAGGAGAAGCGTATTCATAAATCAGACAATTAGCAAAAAACTCCTTGAAAATTTTTATTGCGTAACCGAGAAATCGCAAAAAAATCAAATGTTGGGTACATAAAATACTGATATTTAAACTACTTAGTTCTCCAGGTAGACAAGGATGTATATATTTATTAATCTTTCCCTGGAGATGGCCAGCGCACGATAGTGTTGAAAAAAAAACCCCATGTGCGCTTGACCTTTCCAGGGAAAGATTAATAAATATATACATCCTTGTCTACCTGGAGAACTAAGTAGTTTAAATCTCAAAACAAATATAATCGTATATGTTAAATATACAGTTCTGATGCTATCCGCTAGGAAAGCGAGGGACACCTTTCGAACCTAACACCTATAGATGATGTCTATCGCTCTTTTACCAACCCTGCTTGATGGCTCGGTCGGTTGGGGCGTCGTGCATGTGGTGCGATGGTCGCCGGTTCGAATCCGGCCAAGCGCACATGGGTTTTTTTTTTTCAACACTATCGTGCGCTAAAAAAAAAAAAAAAAAAAAATTGAAATTTTTTAGTATCAGGAGAAGCGTATTCATAAATCAGACAATTAGCAAAAAACTCCTTGAAAATTTTTATTGCGTAACCGAGAAATCCCAAAAAAATCAAATGTTGGGGTACTATGGAACCCCCCCCCCCCTTGGGCACTTAAGTGTTAAGGCGGCTTTGTTTAAATAAAGTACTGATAGTTTAGATTGTAAAAAGCTTCCAAAACAGACACTGACAATGCAAATAAAATAGTTTTGGCCATCTGAACTCTGAAAATGAGACAAAGGAAGATCTTCGAATGCCTCTTTTACAGCCCATTATCAATTTCTGACTTTTGAAGAATAAATTTGACAACAAAATTGTTAGATGTGTGAGAATATTAGCTAAAGTGTAAAGTCCTATAATCTGACATTCTGCTTACATGATTTAAACACAGTATAGGCCTATCAAATCAATTATTACGCAAGCAATACTCTCTCATCTTATGGTTTCTCATAATAATTACAGATTTCCCCAAAAAAATTTCGGTGGAATATAACGAAATCAACATACTCTTGCCAATAATGATTGAATATCTATATAGGCTCTGAATTTAACTTGAGCTTTAGTCAAGCAATTTTTAAATTGCTTGAAAAATTAAAATAAGTGTTGATGAGGTAACACATATAGATCAGTGCACGTCTTGATTTGAGCATAATCTTGAAAAGTTTCAGTCAGTGAATTCCTACCCTGTTGCTATCCACGACACCGTTATATTAGTTAGCTAAAGCAAGCAAATGGCCACTGAAATTGCCAAAAAAAATATGTGAGCTGAGTTGTGGTCACCTTAACCTGATAACATTCAAAAATCTGTTAGCAAAGGAACGGAAGTGACGTAATTAGTTGTTACCAAACTTGACCGATCACCATACCTACAAAGGTTTGCTCATATTTCAGGAAGGAGCCCTATAATTTGAACGTAACCACACTCTCTCCTCTGTTCTGCTTGAAAATAAGGTTAAGCACGAACATTACTGTAATCTCATGAAGTCATTTTTAGGTCAAATTAGGGTGTAGTATTCAGCAACTTGATTTAAACCGTAATATTTGCTTGAATCAATTAGCAGAATTCAAACAATATTGAGCTCCCCACTTTCCCCCAAGTTTTAATTATTTAGACCTTATGGGCCCCCAGGTTTGTCTTAGAAGAAAATTGAAAACCCCTAAGATGATTTTAATCATAACATCGAAAAAAAAATCATCAAAAAATCAGATTTTTGCCGTCTGTAACAAGTACGTACCCTGCCAAATGAGAAGACCAGAAGCAACCTAATAAGCACAAAATGGATTATTTTAGTATTACTGTCCGTACGGGACATTACTCCAACACATATTTGAATGGAGAGTCATTCATGTACAATGCCGTTTTCTTCCTTTTCTGGCAATGTCAGTTGAAAAAAAGAACTTATGAGAAATACAGACTTATTATTCAATTTAAACTATTCCTAACTTTACAAATATTTTAACTCTTTCGGGTTGAATAACTGATCGTGTCTAGAACTGTTAGGTGTCACAATTCCCATCTAAATGTAATTAAAAATGAAATACAAAACAAAAGAAAGTAAAACAAGGAACATATCCAATCATTAAGAAAAGAGAAGAGAATGGAGCACACACACGCACACACAAACCACACACACACAAACGCACACACACACACAAAAACACACACATACAAAACAGTACAACCCCACGCCCCCCCGGCTCCAAACAATAAAACGTAATAATCTAGAACATGAGAAGAATTTGAAGAACAATACCTTCGATAAACCTTTCGGATATTTACATTTTGTGAGGCAAAATTTAATTCCTCTAGGCTGCCTCCTCACGAAAAGGTTTATTTCGGAAATTAGCTAATTCGTCCCCAAAAGTCACGGTCACAAAGTGCGGAAAGCGGCACTACAACATCAGAAGACCGGGTTGGGCCTAATAAGCACTTCCGTCGAGCTCAGCAATAAACCAGGGTTGGTACTCTTCTCTACCGGTATAACTGCCGTTGCCCAATTATTAACTCAGATTATTCCAACAGTTGAATAATTTGTTTTCAAGTCGATAGCAAATCAAGCAATCCCTAAAAAATGAACGAATTAACAAAGGGCTTTGACTTTCATTTATAGGTTTCCCAGTTACAATCTACATTACAGGGATTTCAAAATACATTCAAAGATTGTGGGACCAATCCATTTTTAGATTTAAAATTAAATTGTATAGCATTTAAAATTCTCATCTATAACATTTAATTTTAAATCTAAACAAATGGATGGTCCCACAATCTTTTGGATTTATTGAAATCCTTGTAATGTAGAGTTGTAGTTTAAAAATTTTCTTTTCACTGTGTTTTATGTCTTATTAGTTTATTAGGATCTCACTTTTATAAACAGTGGCACTCATCAGATTGATGGTGTGTCCAGCGCAAATTACACGGTTAAAGCAACAGTAAACAAAGAAATATATAAAAAAACACAATAACCTACTACAAATCACTTTATTCAGCAGTTTTCCAGCTGAACAAGCATTAACCAAAATGGTGTTTAGTAATTGAAACGGAAGAAAATTTAGCGTACAGATACTAAAAAAAAGTGAAATAAAAGTTAAGTTGTCTAGCATAGCTGAAGTGTGGTTTGTAGTTGGGGAAAGACATATACAATTTTTTTTTTTTTTTTAAAATAACAAAAATTAGATTTTCTGGCAAAAGGAGGTGGCGTAACCAGCGGGGGGGCAGGGGGGCGAGAGGCACCCCCCCCCCCAACAACCTTGGCCCCCCTTCCGCCCCCCAATGAACTGACCTTTTGTACAGTGCTATGGAGAAGGCACCCCAAATTTGCCTTCAAAAAAAAAGTCTTTGCCCCCTTCAGCCCCCCCATTTGGAAAGGTTCTGGTTTACGCCACGGGGCAAAAGAGAATACATTGATAGGACTATATGTACAAAACACAAAATAACTGAGCAACTCTGATCTGTGTTTCTGTTTATTTAAGTGTTGTCGTTCCCCAAAACAAATAATGGCGTGTTTAAAACAAATTTCGTTTTTGGTCAATATGGAAGGTTTTGATCCAATGAAAATTAACTTTATTTTCAAAAACTTTCGTCGAAATAAATTTTCATTTCGTCGTATCCAGGGTCCCTCATAGGAATGTACAAGTAAATGTCGTTGTTGTTCACATAATTTTACATTTAGTTCGGTATATTTCGTCTGTGTGCTGTATGATGGCAACGGCCTAAAGTTTAGGACTATAACATCGCAAAGATCATTGTGTTTGCTCTTTCTTCTTTCATTAATCTTAATTTAAAAAAAACTTTTCTTTTCTTTAAAAGACAGAAAAATTAGGTTTTGCTAATGTTACAGGCCTAGCTTGTAGTTCTGTCTCAACGTAGAGCAAGACGAGAACTATATGAGCTAGAAGTGAAATTATACAAGACAAAGAAGAAATTACTTCATTGGTACATTCAGATGATGGGCCCTGTATGACGGACGAAATTTTGATTTTTTCGATGAAAAATGTATGAAAATAAAGTGATTTTATTGATCAAAGTGTGATTAGATGACCAAAGACGATTCTTTTGTTTCAACTAAACGCACATTATTTTTTGAACGAAAAAACTACGAAGATATGAAATATAATGAAAAGTTTTGAAACTAAAACTGGGAAAAAAAAACATATTAGTTTCTTAAGTATACATAAAGGCTTCATGCGGTGTTATATAGAAGTACCAATAGCGAATTTTCGTTGTTATTCTTTTGGGGTTATTTGGACAGTAATTTCGACCACCCAAATCAAACAGAATGTCTCTTTAATGAGTTTGCTGTTTTAAAAAAGACAGTTATGGTCATTACCCATAGTAAGCTCGCGATTCATTATGTAATGTCTGTTCATGAAATGAAAGCGCGAATTTCCAAACTTGAACACTTTCAACTTTTGCGAGTAAATACTGAATCATAGACCTTTGGGTAAAGGTATTTTGAGACGTGACATAAACCTATGGTAAACAGGAAATTCCGTGAAGCCATGTTCTACACCTGAAATAGAAGTGTGAACAAGTTTGTAAATTTACTGACGGTAAATATTAGCAAATATAATTCAAATTGATATAGGCAGCAAACTCCAGATTGCCGTAGTGTAATTTATTAAAAGCCCATATACTTGGCCCTTTAATAGTCTAGATTTCTTTTTGGTTTTCCGGCGAAAAGTATTAGTAGAGAAAAGGCCTACTCAGTAGTGGATTTACACGAAATCTAACATGTACCATTGTACATCAATACTTTCAGCAATAAAAATGAGGACTTTCTAATGTTCAAATTTATGTAGAATTAAACGAGGCAACCAAACATAAATATTAACACTTAAGTGCCAAGGGGGGGGGGGGGGTTTCATCGTACCCAAAGATTTGTTTTCGGCGATTTTCTCACTCGTGGAAAAAATATGTTCGAACTCTAATTTTTTGTAATTGTGAATTAAAAAAAAAAAACTTTCCATAAACAAAATTACTAAAATTCTTACCGTTACGGAGATAATTAGCGTGGGCCCCTAGGAAACCCCCCCCTTAGGCACCAACGGGAGTGTGATTTTTAAAAAAAAAAATTAGCAAACACTGTTGCCAGAAATATTTTTTGTTATGTATGTTCTATTATGAAAAAAAAACTAATACATAATCAGAAAAAAAAAATAATTAACCTGTATGTGCTGAAAAGAAGAGATTCTCATCGAAGGACTGCGCGCCATTGCTGTTCAAACCTATGGACAAGTACGACGGCCCCCCAAAAATACAAGAATGTCAAAATGGTAATGTTTGTGTTAATATATGTAATTGGTCCTTCTAGAGCAGATGATACACATCAAATGATTACAATGTGTATGCTGTTGAAGCAGGGACGCGGAAACATCATACTACTTTTTGAGCGATTTTGACGCATTTCGAAAAACAAGATTTTGCCCCCCATTTCACGACGCGAAATTGGAAACTCATTTATATTGCACCTGTAGCTTGTCTATGCCCATCAAAGGTGGGTATGGTTCATTTGAAAATTCCTCGGGAAAGTGGTTGCATGGGGGGGGGGGGTTCCATGGACTCCCCTTAGGCACCAACGTTAGTGAAAACACCTAGACACTTAAGTGTTAAGATTTTTCTTCAAAATAATTGACGCATGACATATTTTAATTCCTGAATGATGTTTATAAAAAAAATAGATCTTCATGAATATTGATTAAAATTTTTAAATTCATTGATTAAACACGAATGATGCTTGAAATGAATTTGTCATCGTAAAATTGAAAACTGGTAAATAAAAGTAGATTCAAAGCTTCTTGCGCAAGCTTTTATGATTCAGACTGCGAGGCGGTATGTGAATGTCGTTCGGAGACGCGTTCCCCCCCCCCACTCTTCCCCAACCACTCAAATGGAAAATAGTTTCAACAAGGTGGACATTAAATCCCGATGTAACGGGACAATTGGTTCCTTATCTCCTAAAACGAATCTTGATAGATGTACAGGCTTGATGAGACCAGAATAAACTATTAATTTAAGAAGGATTTCCGAAGTGATCATTTTAGATCTCCTGAATGTCTGATTTCTATAAAAGATTTGATCAAATTCAGATAATCTCAAGACTCTAAAATTTATACTTACAAAACAACTCCTGTATATTACTTTTATACAAAATGGAAAGTATCAAGAGAATTAAAAAGCAAATTAACAACCAAAAAGATAAGATCAGTAGAGATGAAAATCGTAAAGTTCAGGGAACACTAGGTGAGAAATCATTAGTAGAAAAAATATCCCCAGTCTCCAGGCAATCCACATGTACTCATATGCTGTTGAAAATAACCGTAAAGAAACGTTGTTGTAATGGCAGATGGGACTCACAACGTTAAAAAGAGGTTTTACAGATTTTTGCACGTTGCAAGTCCCAGCTGCCAGTTTTTAAAACGACGTTTTATTACGGTCATATGAACAGTGTGGCATTTTTCTTATTGGAGCTGTGAGGATTTTGTACACTTCTTGACATAACGTGTAATGCTTGTTTTTTGCCACATTGTTGTCGCAGTAAAGGCGTTCTTTACAAAAATCCCTACTCGTTCCCACATGATATCACAGAATTAAACGCTCTATTTATCATGGTATTATTTGGCCTAATTATACAGTCTAAAACAGACCAATATTAATGATACTTTCGCAAGAGTTCTTTGAGAGAATGTCGTGAAATTGCAGTCAGATACGTTACCCATATTTCAAATGGAATAAGCAACCGACAAAAATAATATCTAGTAGGTGGATGTTCTCATATGTAAACACTAGAAGCAGAAATCAATGTTTATACCGTATTTTATATGTTGGCACACAAAATTCAAAAGTAAACAATTTTCAGGTCTATAATGGAACGATGCCTCATGCAGTTAATTATCTTCTATTGTCATTGGCAAAGCTTAAACATTACAACTTTCCGAGTCGTAAATACAACTAGATTACAATTAACTGACCCTTTTTATCAAGAGAATAAATTTATTGCAAGTTTCTCTATCGATAGAAAAATAATTATTCTTTATTCTCATTGTTATTATTACTGACCTCATGACTTTTTGTTGAGCGAACCGCTCTATGCTTAAATGACGACAGTATAATCCAAAATCTTCTGGTGTAATCAATCAACTTGAGGTGAAACATGTGGTAAAACTTACCTTTTAGTTCTTTATTAAAAGACACTGTAAGCAACTTATGCTAAAAATACGGTACATTGTAAAAAAATACCCATACATCGTTCCGTGTTCTGAAAATACTTAATGGTTATGATTTTCAGCGAATTCCTTGTGGTGATATTATTTTTTTCAAATCAGACACCAAACTGAAAAACATGGGAGACCCGGGATTGCAGAATGACTCTAATATGATATATTCCAACAGAAATATAGCATGGTTTAATTCCAAGACACCCCACATGCGCTTTTACAAATCTGGTTCAAAACATACAAGGTGCATGGTAGTAGATTAATAATAAAAACCAGTTTTTCATATAGCGCTTAATGCCCGTAAACAAGCTCAAAGCAGGGTTGACAATTATTATTATTAAACCGCCTTCAAGAAATCGTCACAATCATTTCGCTTCATCTAGGTGGCTGCTCAAGACATGCCTTACAAGCGCACAACATTACTTAAATCATGGAGTCATTATAGTATCATGCTGAAATTATGTTCTTTACATTCAATACACCAAGGCATATTTTGGTCGAAAATAGTCAACTTCAATTGTCGGCTACATGTGTGATATGGTAAAAGCCTTCCACATTTTAGCTAGAAGTGACAAAACGGAGTTTCTCTTATAACCCTGAATGACATAACAATTATATCAATTCTCAGATGTGTGTATTCTTGTAACAAGTTATCATGGAATCATTTAAAAAGAGTGAAAATCGACAGAGTAGTCTTTCCATCTGTGCCTCTTGAATTGGAAACATTTCTCCCGGCTTTCCTCAATTACTTTAAAAAAAGTGAGTGACATGACATAAATTTTATTAGGGTAAATAAATCTTGCAGGGTTATTGGGGTTTTCTTTCAGGAAGTTCTACTTTGTTTTAGTTGGCATTAATGGCGTGAGGTATGTACTACTTTGAAACATTTAACAATATACTCAAGAATAATATTACCACTTTACATAGTTACATAGTGCCATTTAACATTAAAACGGCACTGGCACATTTTCACAAAATATGAAATTTCTTCAATTTGCTCTCAAATGATAGTCTAGGCCATTGGAAGAACAGAGGTATATTTTACACATAAAAATAACATACCCCAAAACAGGTAGGGACATTGATATGAGGATAAAGATATCCAGGTAATTTGTAGGCCAACTTTTAAGTTTTCCATAACTTTAATCAACAAATGTGTATATTACATGAATATTTTTGACTCGTACTCACTGATATTAAAACCACAAAGGTTATAGACCGGTCAAACAGTGTGCATAGCGTGGGAAACATGCATATGGCGTGCGTGTTCATGTGTTAAACGCCATTTTCGGCCGTCGTCTGCTGAATTTCGCGTCGCCGGCGACGTTAAATTACAAAATCGTCCCGTTTACCCATAAGGAAGCTGATTTGGTCTTAATCATTTCGGGTGAGGGCTTTTGTATATAAAAGCTTTACAACCATGCAAAAATATCGATTTTGAAAAATCTTGAGGGCGCACTATTTTTCAAATGTGCCAGTGGCTCTTTAATTGATAGAGCTTGTTATTTCATAAACGGTTAACTTGCTCTAATCTGTCAGCGTATAATAAGAAGTAGAACATGTACTTAGTAAAATTCAACTCATGTCAAATATTACGAAAAGGAACACACCCAAAAATTATTATCAACAACTCGACACCCATAACTCCGGTACCATGACTACACGGGGTGCGTTTTCCGTAAAATGGCACATGGAGAACATAGGCCACTCACGGGGGAGTCTAGAAGGAAGGGAGCAACGTTTTAATACTGTCAATTCATCCGTTAATAACTTCTCTGACGTGTCCTCTGGGAACAAATTGAACTGCTTGTGAACTCCCGAATGGAATAGAAAGAGTCCTGATGGAATGATGCTTGAGTTTAAACACTGGTGTTGGGAAACAAAAGGAGCGCTACAAGAGAACAAGGTTGTCAAGGGTAAAGGTATCAACTTGGAACATATGGAGATCAGATGAAAGATCATAGGTGCAGATAGCGTGTGGACGAAAGCTGCTTCCACATGGTGGGCGCAAAATCAAATTGGTGACAGCAGTATAATTATAATCATTTGCATGGAAAATGTTGTCAAAGAACCTCACGGATTGATATCAAAGGCATTGATAATACAACATACTGAGAGGGGTATGTGGCGGAAAAGATAGCTCTTATAGTAAATAAATGGTAGACGGGACATTGATCAACGGGCTCCTAAAATGATGAGAATAGGCAAAAAATCATGGGCATTGATAATCAAAACCATTATTATTTTTAAGACATCAAAAATAAGTAACAAATAGGCAATTAGCGCTCATAGCAAATGAAATAATTTTACCGTACCTGATATGCCACTTTTAAAACTGTTTAGATTTTACGACAAAATTTGAAATAAATTTTGTCATACGAAAGACAATTTTAATAAAAGCAAGATTTATAAGACGGTAATGGGCTTAGTACGCTAGTTTTAATCTTTATTTTCTATTCTGTTTTTTTTTTCTGTTATGTGTTTATTTTACGAGGATACTCAAATGTGAAATAGTCTGTCTGGAAATTAAAACGTCGACCAATACGTAACAGAATGAACATATCAGCGGGAAACTAACAATTACAAATGAAAGGAGTTCCAAGAACTCTGAAGCAGTAAATATTAGAGATCATCATGGCAAACATCAAAGGCATCAATATGTATAAATAAGGAATAGATAATCCTGCAATTGGAAGCAGTTTGCAAATATTCTGGTAAAATCATTCATATGTCAGTTGTGAGTTAACCATGGTTACTTTGGTGACTTGGGAAGGTACAAATGTGATAAGGCTTAAAATTGTGCATTTTATTTTATTTTTGTCTTATTTAGCCTGGGTAGATCATTCAGTGTTCAGTGTTCAGACACTGCTTTCCAATGACGCCCAGGGATCTAGGGCGAATTGGAACAGCCAGGGGTTTTCACCCTACTCTTCTCGAAACTGGCTGCGATTACATACAGGCGTGATTCTCCGTGTATATGGGACCGACAGCTTTACGTGCCCTCCGAAGGACGGGGTATTCTCATGATTCATTTGCCCAAGTCCAAATGAACCATGGGGAGAGCGGAATTCCAGTTTTAATCAATAGTTCTTACAGATCAAATCCAGAATTTAGGACCCAATTAAATCCAAGCAAGTGACCCTGTCGGGACTCCAACGGGACCTTCTGCACCATGAGGCGAATATCCTAACCAGTGGGCCACGCTCTCCCTATCAATCATTCTTTTGACTCCTTTTGTTGATTTCTTTCCCTTTCAGGACCGTTGGTATGTTATGGACAAGCGTTCCATATTTACTTCCTTCAAAAACTATTTTGTATTTTTGGCGTTAGGGTTAGGGTTTTTGTTAGTGTTAGGCCATCATTAAAAAATATTTCCTGTAGACTTTTAAAAGCGTATGAATGGAACTTTTTTCCAATTTTTTCTTCATGATAGTCCACAAGGCGCAGGGCAAACTATGTCACAGCATGCCACATACTTCCCCAACGTTTATACATCTTCGAGTCTATTGTATAGCAAAGTTGGGAGCTAAGACAAAAAAATCAAGTTTGTTTGCAGATGGTAGCCCCAAAAAACAAAGTGTGAAATATGTTTTTTATTGTTAATTTTTTTTCCAAAAATATTTTTGAAAAGAATTTCTGACAGAAATTACTCATATCACACTAAATGGTAATTCAAATAAGTTACATATCATATTTTATTGTATAATTAGTTTATAAAACTAAAATATTGATTTGTAATCACCCGTGTTAAAAATAAAATTTTACATTTTTGTCTAAAAAAGGATTTACGGAAATCAAACTGCGTGCGGCCTATTGAGAGAAATCTTGTTTTTAACCTAGTATTGTTACACTAAAATATGTAAGAAACGTTAAGTTTTTGAAAGCATTGCTAGTATTGGAGTTAATTTTCGTAGTGTAATAAGCGAAATAAGATTTGTCGACACAAAATTGGCTCATTAGGCAGCTGGCATTTTATCAAACCACAAAGCATTTATTAACTTACTTCGTACGCCCTTCGAGTTTAGATTATAGTTAATGAAATAAAATCAAGAATGGCACAAAATACTACGCAAAAGAAGTTGGAGCATAATTATACTGCATGGTTAAAACATACTTTGCCAACGGATTATGAGTCAAGAAAGGTGATCAAACTTTTCAGTGAGGGATAATAGTCAAGGAACTCAAATTGATTGAAAGCCCGTTGAAAATCACACCGGTTGTCTTTAATTTGATATTCTCCGATAGAACGTGCATGTCGGCAACCTTCAATTATCCCGCAAAGGCGAGTGAGTACATTAAAATTATTTTAATGTTTAATACCATATAGACGTATCGAATGGCTTAATGCTGTCCGTGTATCCCAATCCGGTATTCGACTTATGATGGCTTAAATAATTAGGACCGTTATCTCAGAAGAAATACGGAAAGGGACTGTCACCTTCCAATTGTCCCACGCTACAGTTAAGCTTAGGCTTAAGGTTGCTGAATTTTGCAGTGTTGTACCTGTATGTACATCCAGGCAGCTGAAGCAATTTTGTATCAGCATTTTGGCCGGGTCTTGACTCTCCAGTGTTAAGATGGCAAGATTTATTTTTAACCTTCCCTCTCTGGCACATGTTGATAAAAAACCTCTTGTCTGGTTTGAACTATTTCAACTTAGAGTCAGTTTTTTAAAACTTTGCCATGCGACTCAAAATATTCAATGACAATAGCGCACCTTATTTAAATGATCGTTTTATTCAAACTTGTGTCTTTCACAGATACAATACTCAATATTGAACCCAATATTAAGAGCTTTGCTGGTATTACATTTTATTTTACTGCAATTAGAGAACAAGCTTCCTGACAGGATCAAGTGCATAACTAGTCTCAACGAGTTGAATGTGCAATACAAAAATCGGCGGGAAATATGCAACTGGGGCTTGTCAATTAAAAGCCTTTGTGTGCAGCTCCCTTTTCCTTTTTGCTTTTGTAGAGTTTTTGCTCGCTCCTTCCAGTCCTCTTTTCCCTGCCTTGTTTCATCATTTTTAATAGTCTGAAACCAAAGGACCTAATTGAAAATAAACCATGCAATTTGCTGACTTTCATGAGCTATCAATACTTTAAAGAGACATGAGGAGATTTCCAGAAAGAAGCGCCCCCAATTTTGATCGAATCCCGGTTTTTTGCATATTTGGAATGCTTACCAATGTATTAGATCACACATGTGAATAAGCCGTCTATATGTAGTAAGATGATGATTTAGTATTTTCTGTCGTGCACGACAGAAATTCAAAGCATGGTTTTCTATGGGGACGATTGCGATAGCCGGCAAGTTCAAAACAAGGTTTGCGGTTTAGTTAATTCTTACAGAATCATATTTTACAGCATAGAACTATTATAAGTGACTCAAAATATTGAGAAAAAAAATCTAGGTGGCTTTTACTCATCATTGTTTTTTTTTCTTTGTATAGAAGTCAGGCGTATAAAGTGAACATGCGCGTGAATAACAAAATCTCAATTTCACGCACGCATTTCAACTATAGGACTTAGCCAGAGACGATATCCAACACATTTTCCTAAATAAAGAAGAGGATATTTTGTGACAGCCGTTTTAGGATTTTCGGAATTGAAAAAGTTGAGTCTTATGAATTTAATGGCGATTTCCAAAGACCTGAATGTATTAAAATACGTCAAAGTGATATCAATATAATATCAATATAATATCAATCTAATATTTATCAACTCTAAATCCATTTGACACTGATTTATAATTAGTAATACATTCTCTGTGACATACAATTATGTGGTGCGTGCTGCATTGTATTGATATTCTTTTCAGTCGTATTGGGTATTGTCTGCTTGCCGTGTAGAGTCATAGGTCCCTTAACAGTTCAATCAATTGGATTGTTCGGTAGATTTAAGGGACCTACAACTCTACACGGTAAGCAGACGATACCCAATACGACTGAAAAGAATATCAACACAATGCAGCACGCACCCCATTATTGTATGTCACAGAGAATTTATTACTAACGATAGCTATATCTCAGTGGTATGAACTCCAAGATCACAATCATGATCCTGTTGTGATGATGTCATACTTGTCAAAAATAAGAGCACATGTGACCTATTAACGGAAAAGTGAAGTGCGTGATCCTACACCATTGTAGAAATAGTCAGTTCGAGCACTGTTGCGGTTGTGTCCCTCGCCTCGTCCACCAGAGCGAAATCTGGAGAGCTGTTATGTGGAATATTGCAATCTTAGTGCTGATAGAGATGCGTGATGATGACCAATAATTCTACCATCTATAAAAAGTGTTAGTTTAAGATTTACACTCATTAATCATATACCCTGATCCACTAATTCTCAAAGTTCAGTGGTACTTTCATTACATCGGTCAATAAACTGGGTTAACAATATTATCCCGTTACGCATATAAATATTAACCGCTATATTTAAAAGTATTAAGATAAGTCTTAACTTGATTTTTTAAGTTTTAAGTGACAGGGGCATCACGTCAACCATCTTTGATCGAAAGTGACAGCTTGCGTCTGTGTTCAACTTGCCGTATTTAAAGTGTAATTTAAGCTTATGTGGTTCTTTCGGGACACTTCTGTGGTTTTGGCACAATTTCAAATTGATAGATTCATTCATCAATCCTTTGTGACACGTGCTATCCTAACTTCAACTGATGTTGCAAAATAACTGAAAATGATCATTATTTCTTTCAGCTGTTAAAATTACACTAATAACGCATTTATATTTTTCCTGTTCGATGCGATAGGTTGTCAACAGGTCAGACATTTTGAAAATTGTCTCTTGCACTGTTTCATTGACCACTGTCTTCAAACCCACCGTAACCTACAAAAATCGTTTAATGATAACTGCCCATGTGAACGAAATTGGAGTTTACGGTACGCAAAAAATTAAACAAAGATTCACCAAGATGCCATATGATGCATTTCTAGTGTTGCATGAAAAGAGATACGCAACTGTCCCAAACTAAAATTGATGCAAAATCAGGATCAATAGATACCATTGTTTTGAAACCATTACATCAACTATTGATAGTATGAATTGTTCCTAAGGCTGATTTTACTAATAGATATAATAGTAATTTTGAAATCGGAGTTAACAAGCCACCTAAAATGAGCTTTTATCGTTAAATAATACCAGTAAACAACAATCGTTGCTGAGTTCAGTCAAACTCATCAATCTTTGGTTGAGTTAGAAGTCGCTGGCCTGATAAAGCGAAAGAAATTGAATCTATCTAAGCGACTGGATGGTATAAAAACTATGAAAGCAGCCTTGTTTACCCCAGATTGTTGATGCATTTCTCGAAGGCGTTAAAATTTACCTTGCGAAATCTCTGGATGATTACAAGTACCATAGACACCCACGGTAGATTACCCACTTTTAACGCCTACGCCCATATAAATGGCGGTGACATGCTGATTCTTCCCCAGAATGTTACTGACCTTTATACTGTTAAGATCGGTTGTTGTAATTCTATATTGTACACAAAACATCTTAATGATTGCTTTAAATATATATATTTGAATTACTGAGTTAGAGGTTTTCCGAGGATGACGTCCTAAATTTTCTAACAATCGTGTTTTTTTTTGCCATAAACATAACCGGGGGGAGGGGGGGGGGGTACTCAACACAAATGACCATATGGGGACGTGCAACAGACATCGGTCTCATTTTCAGCATTCCGGTATATCAATGACCCCCACCTTTTTTTCATGCCAATTTCGGTATAGTAATGGGTCGTTTTTTTTCAAAATTTTCTCAAATTTGTTAAAAAGTCTGTCAAATTTTTCTCAATCAAAAGCCAAAATTTTCGGAAAATTAGTCCAATTTCCTCAATTTCCGAAATTTGCTTAAAATGTCAACATTTTGAGGACAAAATGGCAAATTTGGCCCAAAATTTGCATCTCTGTTATAGCTAAGGGTACCTTTTTTGGCAAAAATCGGTATTGTACGAGTCCTATTTCCAGATTCTCGGAGGCACGTCCCTACCCAAACCAAACTTAAGAACCCCCCCGGGATACATAATTCTTGTCCACATAGTATTCACTGGTGTGAAATAGTTAAGCTTAAATCGATGTCCTTCATATAGAAAATTGTAACCTTGTTTTAATTTCCGGATCCGAAATTTCTGTTATACACAGTATCCTATGGTACTTTTATACTACATAATATGTTTACTGCATCAAAACGAAATATCCGATTCATCTCAAACTTTGGAATTGGGCATTTTAGGTAACTATCTTCAGTTCTAGGTGACAATTTCTAATTAACACACGAAAGATTATATTTCGAAATCTCTGAGTCAGCCTTTAAGTTACCTTTTTAGGTAAACTTGTTACAGAAGAAAAATAGGCCAAGTAATAGTCTAATCGTAATCTTGATTAGCCGAGGTTTTCTTACCTTCGACTTCCACTTCCACTTCCCCCTTAGATATAGGATTTCCTGAAAAAAAAATGTGTGTTATCTTTTACGATTAGAATTGCCTAACATATGTCTTTAATATTTTTTGGGTTTGATTTATTTGGACAATGTCCTGGACAACCCAAGAAAGCCTCTACAGGCCTATTTACCGGTATTGGTCCATTTACCGGTATTGGGACAGC
Organism: Ophioderma brevispina; assembly: GCA_023653785.1. Lineage (NCBI taxonomy): Eukaryota > Metazoa > Echinodermata > Ophiuroidea > Amphilepidida > Ophiodermatidae > Ophioderma > Ophioderma brevispina. The sequence continues at coordinate 106,424 of JAMKCH010003906.1, forward strand.
CAGGGGTATACTCTAAATTACAGGGATTTAAAATAAATCACAAAAGATTGTGATTAGGGACAAATCCATTTTTAGATTTAAAATTAAATCTTATAGATTTAAAATTCTATTAATATTTAATTTAAATCTAAAAATGGATTGGTCCCTAATTACAATCTTTTGGGATTTATTTTAAATCCTCATCACCCCCTACTTTTTCAAAACTGACTGTGATATGTAATTTCCAATGCCCACGTCCAACTGAACCATGGGGAGAGTGGATTCCAATTTCAATCAATGGCTCTTGTACATATTAAATCCAGAAATTAGTACCCAATTGAATCCCTGCAAGTGGTTCCGCCGGGAATTGAACCGGGACCTCTAGCACCAAAGGCTAACCAGTAGACCACGCTCAGAGCGTGGCCCACTGGTTAGAAACATACAAATGCCAATAATATTATTACGACTGGCTGATCGTGTTTATAATGATTTTACTAATAGATTGAAATCAATTTTGGAGTCAGCAGTAATAAAACTACACTGTTGCTCATAAAGTTGGGAATATTTTTTTCAGACCCAATCTTAAAACGTATTTCAATTTGAACGCCTCAGTAATCATATTAGAGCAGGAGAATGATTACATAATGAGTCTCCACTACCCAGGTGAAGAGAATCCATGTATAATTTTGAATTGCGTAACAATTCCTTTTGATGGGAGTTATAAAATGTCAGACGTCTGTTGTTTGTTCCTTTCCCTGCTCCAAACCGGTGTGCAAGGAGCCCATTTTTTCAGAGTTGGTTGTTACCTTTACAACAAAAAATGACACAGACGTTTCCTAGGCTATGCCTCCTCCAACGGCATTGTCAACACGCCGAAGAGTGCTTGCATTCCGACGGGAAGGGTACAAACAAGCCAGAGTCGTTGATTTCCTCGGGATATCGCAGAGTACGGTCTGTAAAATCCTAAGACATCATCGAGAGGTGGTCAAAATCTTCAGGACGACCACGATTGACTACCAGACGAGATGATCGCCGATTGCTTAACACTTAACTGTATAAGGGGTTTGCACTTCCGTTAGTGCATAAGGGGGAGGGGGCACATCAATAATAAAGAAATATATACTGAAAAAATGTTCAGTAAGAAAACTAGGGGCAAAACATTGATTTTAATTTTGCGTCAAAATGTGCGAAAAAGACACTTATTCGTTTCTGCATTTCTACGGCACTAATTCACCTAGACTTTTACTGATTGCTTTAATTGGTGAAGAATGAACTATATTTACCATATTAAGCACAAACATAAATGTCTCATGCCATTTTATATTTTTTAGGTTTACTTGTATAATTTACCATAGGTTCCTACAGTAAACCGCTATAAGATGTATATAAAATATTATGGTACCAATGGCCCTCTATACTTTACAAGAATTTTTTGATTAATTATTTACAGTACTTTGTTTATGTCACTAGGTGTATGCATTATGAAAATCAGAATCACAGTATATTTAAGATCTTTCATTTTGTCATGGGTACTTCCGTTAGTGCATAAGGGGGGGGGGGAGCTCCTAGGGACCCATGCTAAATAACGCAAAAACGACGCGATGGATTTGATTTTTTCGCACCAATGCAAGCGCAACTAAAAGTTAGACAAATACAAAAAATATAAGCCAAATATATTGCAGCGTTAAAAAACGCCGGCCGAAAAACAAAAAATGGGCCCTAGGAGCCCCCTCCATGTAGTTAAGAGTCAAAGCAATAACAGCACATTTTTTGAAGAATGCCCTCAATTTTCATAATTATTGCACAGTTATGTTGATAATTGTCTAGAAAACTATACCTGCGAACGAGAATGCTCAAAATGCGTATTTATCATAAAATAAACGATTTTGTAATTAAAATTGGGATCCCAGATTGTACTTAACGGCAGAGCTGGAAATGCTTAGTTTATGTCCGTCCATGATGAAATAGTGCCACCTCAAGAAAATGACCTCTAACTTGACTTGCCCGAACCAATAAAACAACTAATGGATGAGCGTAGACACGTACATGGCGCTATTTCCAGGCTATTTTATATTGGAAGGCCGTTTCCAACAGCCGTTGAATTATTATCGGAGATCTCCGATATTAATTATTCTAATTACAAAATCCCTTCGTTTGCAACATATCGACATTTTCGAGCTTAACCATTCACAGGTATAGTTTGCTAGCGAGTTACCAGTGCAACCGTGTATAAATCTCATTGTTTTTGGAAAATTGCGGGCGCTCTTCAAAAAATGTGCTATTATTGCTTTAATCTGTGCCGTAGAGCCCGGAAAATGCCAACGAGCCGTCTTCGTCGTCTGTGGAGAAGACACTATGGAGTTTTCCCTCCAAAGTGTAAATCCGTGCTTGCTTCAACATGGTTACCGAGCAAGACGAATGACCAAATGTTCACGCCCAACCGTTCACCACAGAGTAGATCGACTTCGCTGGGCTAGCATGGCTAGGGAGCACAGAAGAATACAGCTCAGACACTGGCGAAATGTTGTGATTATTGGTGAGAGTCGCTACATCCTTACCATCAAGATGGAAGACAAAGGGTTCGTCGATTACGTGGTGAGAACCGGAGCGCCGAGATGACTGTGTTCAGGAATCGGCTCAAGGTGATGGCAGCTCAGTGATGGTATGGGCGGGTATTCATTATGGAGAAAAAACATCAATGGAAATATGAACGCCGCCGTGTACCTGGACATTCTGGAAAACCACTGTCTGCCACATGCAAGAAGGGTTTAGGTAAACAATTTTCGCCTGAAAGACGACAATGTCACGCCGTACAGGGCCGCTGTAGTGAGACAATTTCTTGAGGCAGAGGGGGTGGAGCAGATACCATGGCCTGCTTGCTCCCCTGATGTGAACCCTATCGAGCATGCGGGGATGCCTTAGGCCGAGTCATCAAGTACAGGGACAATCTTCCTCAAACACTACAGGAGTTAGCTCAGCCTCTGACCAATGAGTGGGACGCTCTGCCCATCGACATCATAAACAAAATTGTGGACAGTATGCCGCGACGTCTTGACGTACTGGTTCATACCAGGGGTGGCCATGCATACTCGATGTTAGTGACTGATTGACACTTAAAACAGTACTATTGAACATTTCGATGCATGAAATCATCCCAAAATATGTTATATGCAAAATGACTGATATGAAAAACTTGTAACAAAATCCTTAAATTTGCTGTTCAAATACCCCCTTTTCCTTTCAGACTAAGGACACAGTTCGTAAAGGGTTAATTGTGGACTAAGTTAATGGTGATATGTTCACAAGTAGTGTGGCGATATACACCCTAGATATCATAAATAGCTTACACTGTAAGAATCATTCCATAAAAGGTGGTAAAAATATTTTATTCCAACAGTGTAGTTACTAAAGTTTCATCGTAGCCGTGTGTAATACTGTCCTGCAAATTATCAAGCAGTGTGGGGTCAAACGAAGTCGTCAATGTCATCAGATTATCGAACGAACGACTGGATCGAATGAACACAGCGGTTGGGGTTCACTTTTCGTAGGCGTTCGAATTACCCTTGCGAAATCTCTGGACGATTAAAGAGTAAATATGGACACCCACGCTACAGATTATCCAGTTTCTACACCCACGCACAGGTGAATGGCGGCATAATTCGCTGCCATTTCTTTCAGCGTGTTACTTTGAACAGGTGGCCATTCTACGAGTATGACAATTGTTGCGTCACTAAATAAAGCGTACACCAAAGATAACATTAACTCCTTTTAAGGAAATCTTAGTAACATAAAGTTGTTTCTTTCCTTAGAAGGAGAGAAACGAGACCACATCTAACAACTTACAGGAAAACAGACCAAATTTGGACCGATCCAATATTGGCAATTATGAATTATGTTTATTAACATAATTATCTCATCAAGAATCTAAACTGTAGAATTTTGCAATTCCTATATCTTTAGCATACTTATTTGCTATGTTATGGAACTTTAGCAAAACAAATTTCTATTGTTTTCATGTTTTTATTTACATCTCAATTTTTTTTGCCGACATTGGTCTTAGTGGATGGGGTCAATAAGTTACTTCGTATTAGGGTTGCGGTTTTTTGTATTCTCCCAAAGGTGGAAAATAAATTTTCTTTTCTATACTTTCTACTTTCTATTCCCCCATTCCCCACTTCTCTGATGATATTAATTGCATATGATTTTAAAGCTTATCCTTCTTGACTATGGTGACATTTGTCGGACAGTTTTACAATGTAAAAGCGCTGTATAAAACTTGCAACCAACTGGTGTTGTTCAGGTTTCCTGCTTAAACAACTTGTGCTCGTAAAACATGGTCATGTGCTTCGACAGGAAGCACGTGATTTTTTATTTTAATGACTACGTGCGCCACAGTCTCTGTGAAAAAATAATTCGTCCTTGTCAACCCAGCAAAACTTTGTAGTTTCTAGATCAACTTAATATTGAATATATTCACATTAAAAACACTTGGGCATAATTACGTTATACCCTTCGTAAATACTTCATCATGTGCTTTATTACGTTAAGCACATGATGAGATTGCGATGCGAAGGGAATAATGTAATTATGCCAAAACTTGTTTAAAGGCACTATTAGTAATTTGCTAAATCCCAAAATCGAAAAAATCATCCAAAATCAGATTTTTGCATGCCTGTAACAAGTATAAGTATCCTCACATGAGCTACAAATGGTAAGACCAAAATCAACAGTATAAGACAAAATCGGATATTTTAAAAATCACTGTCCGTACTCTCCGTGCGCAATTGAATGGAGATTCATATCTCTGAAAAATGTGGGTTTCTTCTTTTTCTCTCAGTTGGAAAAAATAACTTACAAGAATTCTACAGATTTATCCTTCACCTTTAAGCTATTTCTGCAAATTTCAAATATTTTGACTCTTTCAGATGGACCACTGATAGTGTCTTTAAGCAAGATAACTATAAAACAACCTCGGTTGTTTGAAACTTTGAAACATCCTTTCTCTGTGTGTATGCTAATCTGTGAAAGTTGTATAACCATTTAATTCTGCATTTCGTAATCCACAGCCGCGTCCCCGACTTGTCTATTTGTATTATTATAATTACAAATTAGCACCAGGTCTTTTGACAGGTTTGAAGTAATATAATATGACCACTGCACTATCTACTTGCTTTACTGGCTTACTTGGGGTTAGCGCGAGTTTTAAAAGCATGCTGCCTTGGAAGTGACATTGTCTATCCCATGCAATGTATATAAGGAATTCGCAATTTTGTATTTTCTGTCCATAAACGGAGGACATAAGTTACAGCACAGAGGCCTATGAGGCACTACAATCATTTGTCTATAATATCACAACACAAGACCGGAATCAACTTAAACTTGGGGAATGAGCATATAAGGATCTTGTGAACCATAGATAAATAAGGTGTTTGAATTATGAAATGTACCTTAATAACCTTGTGGGAATTAACCTGAAATCTCTAGATTGGAACTCTTGACAATACCGCAGAGCCACGACTACTTAAAAATAACTTTAGCTGAATTTTACGTACATAAATTCTTACTTTCGGAACTAATTATCCTTTTCCAAAACTCATCATAAATGACTATCGCGGGATAGTTGTATGGGATGACTTTAAATAAAAGTAAAGGTCTGATCTCGTAGGATTACATGTATTGCCTGGCATAGACGATGGTTTCAGGAGCCTAGCAAGGACTCCCTATTTCAAAGTCTTGCACAATAAGCTGTTATCAGTTTTGTCAGATAAAAAATAAAAACTCTGGGTGAAAGCCAGGGTCAATTATTACTTTTAACATGTATCTATCTGTGGGCGTTACCTTCACCGAAATTCTTAAAATTTCACAATGTTACACCATGTTGTGTAATACTGTCCTGCAAATTATCAAAACGATATGCTTGAACACATCCCAGACTATAGACCTGATCCTTACGGAAGTATGAACCACGTGTACGGTGTTAATTCTGAGAATGCACTGGACTGACCGAAGTACAAACAATTGGGTGTTGGAAAAGGCAAGGACGAAGTGAGGCACTCCTGTTTGGAGAACAGTGTCTCACGGGAAGCCAAAGGCCGTAGAAGAGGGAGACTATAGCAGCAAGATGGGTGAATGACATCAACAACAGTAGAGCTTATCAGCACTTTTTTTTTTTTTTTTTTTTAGGGGGGGGGGAGAGAGAGGGAGAGAGAGAGAGAGTGTGAGAAAGAGAGAGAGAGAGAGAGAGAGAGCGATATATATTTATATAGTTTATAGACCATACACTTGGAACCATTCAAGTTTATATTAAAATACAATATATTATTCGTAGGCCTTTTGTTTTGTTTATGAAAAATCATTCAAAGAATTTGGCACGAAGATGTTATTGCATGAACTCTACAAGTCAAATCAATCAGGAAATAGACGGAGATTTACAACAAACTACAGAATATCAGGGAGCGATTGAACTCATACAGGATAGCATAATGACGTCGTTTGAAGTTTGCTCAGAACAAAATAATAAAACAGCTAAGCTTCTAATTTGAATTAAAAGAACTCTGTCATAAAAGAAAAAATATATTTAGGCACATGAAAGAACATGTCTGTTGCAACCATCTACACTTAAAATGATTTGGCTTTAGGCAAAAGCTTTTACAAGTACACACATTTTACATGTATGTACAGATTGCTTGTCGATAGACTACCCAGTTTCTATGCTCTCACCAAACAGACCCTATAATTTGGCAAGACGTTAGTTCAAAATAGGTAAATTACCTAAATTTTGGTTTAAAAAAGGGCAAATTTCCATCGAAATCCTTAATTGTAGAGGAAACCTCCTGACAGACCGCAATTTAAGCACTTCTAAGCGCATGCAAGAACTCCACTTTTAAATCTTTATCACCGACACGTGCCCTGTTACCAATAAATCCCATGTCGAAAGCTTAGTTGGTATTGTATGTCAAGTTCTAGTATGACCAAACACTCAAAGCAATCTCTACAGGTCTGGCACCGTACGTCGTAGAAGCAAATCAGCAAAAAACAATCGCACCTGAGAATCTGAACTCCCGCAGGGGCGTAGCTACCATAGGGACAGGGTGGACAAAGTCCACGGGCCCCGAGAGGTTAGGGGCCCCAAGAGATTGGAGAAAAAAGGATAGAAGGGGAGAAAGAGAAAAAGAAAGAAAAAAGAAAGAGGGAAAGAAGGAGGGAGGGAGAAGAAAAATGATAAGATTTGCAAATTTTCAAAAAAGTGCCTAATGCTATCACGCTGTATTTATTAATTCCGGGGCCCTTCTAGCCTGCCTGATATCGATAAGCGAGAGACCTTATCTTAATGTAGGCAAGTCTGCATCTGATACTGATACGCGAGAGAACGTATTGTAATGTCAATATAGGCATGTCTGCATTTAAAATTACTATGGACCATTTTCCAGGGCCCCTTGATACCAAATCATAATAGCACTGGATTCAGTGGCCCTTATTATGGGCCCGCGGTGGTTTGTTATTCTGTACTTAAATTGTGGATCCCTTCTGGGCCTATATTTGACCCAATGGCAAATTCTGACCTGCATGTTACTCATTAATGCCTAGCATTAGTTTTTCTAGAATGAGGAATTGGGGGCCCCGAAAGTTCTAGAGAAAAACAAGACTTTGGAGAAAAAAGGCCCTGGAGGGGCCCTCGAAGCATAAAGCATACTTTCGTTTATCGTGGATTCATTGACAAGGGTTATGGGCCCAAGATGACTTGTGTTTTCTCTTTTTGGACCAACTCCTTTCCGTACTTGACATAATGGCACATCCAGACCTGAATGCTATGCATTAAAGGGGGATGACCCGGTTTAAATATATAAAGTTTTCATCTTGATAGAATGACCTTCACTCCAAAACCCCATCTGTAAAGTTTCGCGCCGATATTTCAATCCATCTTGAGAGCTAAAAACGTGATTTTGTCATTCCCAAAGAGCTTTGTGTAAAATTTATATTGGTCGACCGAAATGGGGCACATTTTCGCTCAGTAACTTCCAAATCAACATCCTTTAGCCCTAAGATTTCAAAAGGGTAAATGAGAAAAGTAATACTTTTTCAATCGCAATTGGGGGTATCTGGGAAAGGGTTATACCGATGTTGGAGCCATGTCTCTAAAGTTAACAATAGTTTCTGCAGAAAAGGGGGAATTGGGTCCCGGGGAGGACCCTAAGAGATTGGAGGAGGAATAGAGAGAGCGAGAGTCTAGTCATCTTCGAACACGTATTCATAAAATTGGAAAAATTCTCAAGATGTTGAGATGGCGGGCCTGCTCAATGGTATTACTGTTAGCTTCTTGGTCATCATTTGCATTCAGAGGGTATTATTGATAATATTTTGTTTTTAAATGACCACGTGAATGATATCTGTTGGTCCAAGGTTCCGTTCGAACAGCTTACTTTTGAATCTTAAAAAAATTTGCATTAGGATATAAAGTGAAAAACAGATGACGGCCCCTACAAAAGAGCCACGTGCTGTAAAAGAAAACCAAATGAATTGTGCTAACCTAGGGGCCCGGTTGGGTGTTTTGTCCACGGGCCCAAACATGATAGCTACGCTGCGTCCATTCTTACAATAGCCTTCGCAACAGCTGATGGTACAAGTCTATCGGAGGACGAACGTGCAGATGGCACTGCCCATCTATTGTGTTCTCCACTGTGTAATGCAGGCATCATTTTTTCAGCATGTACCCAATAGGTCTGCGTCTATAGTGAACGGTTCATTCGTATACGTTTTATGGAGGAGCTCAGTTCTCTTGCATATGTGGTGCTGTTAAATTCCAATTTGAGAAAAAACTATTGTGCACATTTTCATAAAATCAATGAAGGTATCGTATGGTATTACTTCCTCAAAGTTCATTTCGAAATTGGGAAAATTGGTTTTTGACCCTGATAAACCCTAAGAGGTCTTGTAAGTTAGACAGGGTCAAAGTCAAGTTGTTTTAATCTTGTTTCCTCTGTACACCATTGTATCCCTCAGGTCACAAGAATTCAAAAGGTATCCGCGGAAGTCTAGTTTCTAGAGTTTTCAAGAACAAACCAAAGCGTCAAAGTCAACGTGTTGTTTGGTCCCTATAGGGGGGAAAGAATCGAATCGACGAAATAGCTCCGATTTTAGATTGTAACATTTAATTTTTCAACCTACTATTGCAAATAGTGTGTGTATAATAATTATGTAATTGGTGATTATTGATCATGGTGAAGGGGGAAAAATGTAACAGTACGCAATGGATGGACAGAAAACTGGATAGGGCGTTTCACGGTCAAATTAGGTTAACTTGGTCAGGCCTGCCTCCAGAACAACCCAAGCATGCAGAGAATACAAGCGTAGTTTACGTTGCAGAAATACCTTACATGTTCAGGTGTGAAAACCAGGTGGCATATTGTATTGTATTCCCATGCGTGGATGATCTGAGAGGGCAAACAAAAGTAACATGTTGGGGGAACGGGTTAAACGCGAAGGCCAATCTTCCTCGCCTTTCACCAATGAGGTCTCACGTTTGATTCCTGATAGGGGCTCGTTCTCGATGACTTTATACGGATTTGGTTTCTCGATCAATACTCGTTCTCACAGTTTTTCTCCGGTTTATCGATGCTTCTTGGCCATTATAACATCTGTCAGGTTATTTATGGGTTTCTCTGATGTGCTGAGCGCCTTTCATGACTGCCGCACAGCGTCTTGAGCACATTTACGCGGTTAAAAAGACACATTATTATTAGTTATTATATTCAACATAATTTACGTCTCGTAACAAGGACCCCTATAATGTAAATGAATACACGTCTGTAATGTGAGGAAACATTCTAGATGTGCTAAACCACACTCAGCAAAAAAAATAGTCCACCCGTTGATAAGTTTTGACCGTCGTAACTCAACAAGGATTATTTTTATTATGCAAAAAATGATGGATTGGATGCGCAAATGTCGTTACGCACCAAACTGATCAATTTACTTTGCCCGATAGACATTCGTTTTTACCATGGAATCGTCCATTTTATGAAATTTCACTGCAAGAAAAAAAGTTGTCTGCAAATTCAATTTCAAACAGAAAAGTGAAAAAGTATACTCATTGGCTTTCTGGTCAGAAATAAAACAAAAATTTATTACTTCATTTCAAAAGTTATCAACTCAGCAAGGAAGAAACAAGAGGTTCAAAGTTCATAATGGGTAGTTCACCGTCCTTTCAATGACTTCAAGACACCTCTGCGCATACTGTGACTAAAGTTGTCGTATCGCTGCTCATCTAACGTGGCCCAAGCCGTCGTTGCAATATGCCGCTGCAAATCCTCAAAGATTGTTTTGTCTTTTGATTTCTGTATATACACTTCGAATTTTGGTGGGTCATCAGGGGTGAAAATCCAAGCCTCCCAATCTTATCTTCAAAATTACACTCACAATTTGTTGTTTGACTATCGCCGGTGATTATCCGAAACATGATTATTTTGTAATTCGTCAGGGAAGTTGATATCGTTAATTAGTAAAAGTAACATTGGCATTTTGGCTAAAGAAAATAACAAACATAAGCATTTATATATGTGCATACACGTGTGTGTGTTTCGATGTGTGTTTGTGTATGTGCGTGCGAGCGCGCGCGCGCGTGTGTGTGTGTGTTTGTGTGTGCGCGCTATTTGGTTTGTGTGAGGGGTTTGTGCTTTTCATGTGTGTTTGTATGTAATGAAATGAGTGTATTAAAATGCAGATCAAGTGTATTTGAATCTGGAAGACTGCAAATATTGGTAGAAATAATGGTTTACATGTATGTACCTAAATATATTGCAATGGGCAAGCTGTGTTTAGGCTGTAAATGATCTTGCAAACACACATGCGATTTTGATATGCATGGTATCTGTACTGCTTATAATCCTTCATCAATTGGTCTAATTATAAATTCCCAAATTACTACAATCTCGAAAATTGTGCAGGGCACATTGTATGAACGAGAAAGGCTTTGACATGGGTCTAAATCTTGGACTTACATAATATCCACGAGTTAGGTCAAGTACTCGGTATTCAAAGGATCAACGACCCTTTGAATTATGAACGACTCACATCATATCAACGTTTTAATGTACTAAACATTCATGGGACCATATGAATGACTTGCACGATATCAACTAGTTGGTACTTGGCACTAATTAGAAATTTCCAAATATATGCTACTCTTGAATGTATTGAATTGCTTCATTATAATTCCATTTTACATTTTGTTTTGTGTGTCAAAATTTGTATCAAATTTAAGTGCGATTGAATCATATAATTATCTTTGAACTAAAATTGAGCATGGGCAGGCATATTATGCTATTTTTTTTTTAAATATTTGACTTTGTAAAATTTTTATTGTATACTTCAATAATTGTTTTAATTTGTTAATTGCTTTTGATAATATTGATTGTATTATTATGAAATGTAATATTTTAAGGTTATATTTACTAGTAGTCTTTGTATATTACTGTATTTGGATGTTTTATATGTGAACCCTGGGCCTCAGAGAAGGACAGAGGCTATTTGTATTATCACTGGCTGAGTGTCCCAGGTTAAAGTAGAAGCAAACAAACAAACGAACAAACTCATGGTACACTTTTGAAATATATTAGATTCCAACACTTTTGGGCAAGTGCCAATGCCATTGGGCCATGATCATCCTTCCGAATAGGTTTTGGGTTACAATCATTGATTTCTACCTATACCATAAAACTGGCCTCGGGGAAATATTAGCCCCTCGGTTGCTCTTTCAATACCTTTACATAAATGAGAGCTAATCCAGACAGCAGTAGAATCTAGTATTACTTCTACTAACATCATATCAACGAGTTAATACTCGGCATTCACAAGGGAACATAAGAATGCCTTATGCCTTATAGAACTTGGTAGGCATAAGGCATAAGGATGCCTTATGCCTTATAAGAATATAAGATCATAAGAATGCCTTATGCCTTATAGTACTTGGTAATCATAGAGCCATTGACACCTTGGAACTAAAATGTCTTTCAGTGATACAGGTAAACTGCACTCTTTCATTAACTTTTTTGAGGTCACAGGAATATTGGCTCCCAAAACTTTCAGATAATTCCCTCAGCATGCAAGCTGTCGGAAATGCCTTTTCACTTTTAAGGGGTAGCGGACATGGTACAAGAGAGTACGCCTATGGAATGTTTCCGTTTTAATAATTATCCAAGTCAAATTGGCAGTCTGTGTGCTGGCGTGCCATGGTCTACGCCTCGTTGCTAATGAAGCAAAACAGACCACACGCCTTAAAATCCTAGTCGACAAAAATGTAGTTTTCTTGTACAGTGTCATAACTAACTTCAAATACTATAATATGCTATCCATGGATTAATTTTTACACAATTGAAAACGCGTTGTCAATCATTCTATGTACGTATAAGTAAGTTGCAGTACCGTGACTGTTACAAAAAAAATAAAATAAAAACTATTACAATAAAACGATCAATTATTTATATCGGGAATCAAAAAGCGACACGTTTAATCAAGGTACTGAAATTGGATGTTAGAATCCTTTTTTACAATGTGCATGTGGAAACAGGGACCTCATTATCTCATTACACTAAAAATGACTGGAACTGTTGTCCCAGTGAGTCCTTGTTTTTACACATATGAAACTAAGTGATCAACTCTTTAAGAATAGGCCACTGATTTGGAACTCACACCCACAAAATTGTATATTTCTGCGGAACGACCTTATGCACAACCCAGTTGTATTATTAAACATGTTAAAGGTGGTGACCAAAATCGTTCTAATTTTTTCATTTGATGTTTTTCCCAAACGTAGAAGCAGATAACCCAAAAATATCTTATCTCGAATTTTGACTTAAATCGGTGCAGCTGTTTTAATAGTACTGTAGAAGCATTAATGTGTACCGAAAATTGGCCGTAGGAGAGTCGACAACATTTGAAGAAGTTTTGTTCATAACAACAAAAGAAAACAATTCCTTGGCCTTAAATTTCACTGAAGCAATGAGCAAAAATATGATTTTTCTTCCGATATATACCAAAATCTCAATTTTGATGGCGTAAAGTGTGTGTGTGTGTGTGTGTGGGGGGGGGGTTGTCATCATACATATAATATTGACTGTGTCATTGCAATTGTTTATGAGTACATTTAAGGATCAAAGGTGAATTTTTGTTCTCGTAAAAATGCTGTTTTGGACCTTATGACCGGCCGCGGACATGGAGTGATAAATAATGACTAAAGCGCCTTTCACTTCAGAGCGGCTTTGAGTTGACCCGGGAAGTATTGCAGTGGTCTTCGTAGGATTTTCTGTCAAATTTAATATAAGAAAATACCGTTTTAGTATCTATATTAAACAAAAGTTTAGAACGACAGCACTGTGTAATTATAGAATTGTATTAAACAGTGCTCCATTAATTACCAGTGGGTTAGTTACGTTCACGTTAGTGCTGGAACGACCTTTTTCAAGCACTAATCGCTGGATTTTTGTTTTGGAATTAATAGTTGAACAAGAATGTTAAGAAAAGGCATGTCTTCGCAATAGGGCATAAGATTTTGGAATATGTGAATAAAATCTCTCTTTTGGAAATTTTGATCAGATTAACTTTTACAGACCAAAAAACAACAATAGATCACAATATTTAGCTCGATAATTGTAAATAAATCAAAAAAAGTCATAGGTTTGATTGGTAAAACAACAGCGTTGTCAATGTAGGACATGGGAGCTTCCCTCGCCCGCATTGTTTCAAAACACCCTTGTCCTAAATAAATCTGGCAATTGTTTCCAGTGGGTAAATATGTTTTCAAAATTACAGATCTAGAACTTTTCTTTACCAATGACCTTATTATAAAGAAAATAGAAATGTATTCCCCAAGGTGGTTCGTAATTACCTGGACTTAGCTTAATAACTGCTTAACAGCTTCCTTTACATTATATTATCAATACATCACCAAGTTGAAATTGAATTCATACGAGTAAACGTACATACTTCTGCTGTATCCGATTGTTTGGTTGTGTGGAGGAGAGCAAGTATCAAAGAGGAGAGAGGGGGGGACGGGAGAGAGAGAGAGGGAGAGAGGGAGAGGTTAGAGAGAGAAAGAGAGAGAGAGAGAGGAGAAAAGCAGTCAGAGTCATGGACTTTGACATTATTTCAAATAGGTAATTGAGGGTGGCCACCATGATTGGTACCCAACCATACAACAGGAAGGAGTTGGGACGAATATCTAATTGTGTGTAGACGCTCTGTTGATCTTTCAATACCTTCACATAAATGAGAGCTAGTCCAAAGAGCAGTGGCAATTAATTAGAAACAACGGGACAAGTGTTCTTATGTAGGTTAGAACTGAGAAATGTTGTGTGAAATGTGAGGAAAAAGAAAGACCCATACCAAATTTGCCATCATCGAACGTTTCCTTAGCAAAATTATAGAAGGACCTTGAGCCATGTTACAAAAAATATCGTTTGTAAAGTAGAAGAATGTGGGATGCGTGTTGGAATTAGAATAGAAAAGATTGTAAGGAAGGGTTCGAACAGTAGAATAACTAGTTCCACTTGGGTCGTTTAACAACTTTATCCTATTAAAAAACACACCATTGTTTCCAGTAAATTACTTTAGCCAATTACAGATTTCGGTCTTTCTTAATAATGACCTTATTTAAAAAAAAAATAAGTGAAATGTGGTCGGTATTCCTCAGGTTGGATAATATTACCTGGACTTATCTGTTATATTGCCGTCCTTTATAGAGCTTCTCCTGAAGGGTGATAAGCAGACCACATGTTTAACACGTTTGAGGGAAAAAAAAAATGATTGTTTGTTACCTCTTCGTCCAAACTGATAACAGCTGCCTTATTTGGCTTTATCATTACGTCACCAAGTTGGAATCTAATATCTTACACGAACCAAGGTATCTTTTACATGGCTTTTATTCTGAAAGTATTCCCTTGCTGGTTGCGTGAGCGAGAGGAGAGAGAGAGAGAGAGAGAGAGAGAGTGGGGGGGGGGCGGCAGAGAAGCGGCGGCAGAGAAAAATCGTATATTTTACGATCAGGTACTAAAATTTACAAGATAAAATAATGTAACTTTTACAGGAATATTCTGGCAGCAATTCTTCAACCCCCCTACATACATCTTTATTTTTACGGGTTTTCCAGTCAAATTTACTATATATATATATATATTATATATATATATATATATATATATATATATATATATATATTACATTTTAATATCAGAATATTTTACAACAAATTGTAAATATTACATACATGTACCGTAAAATGTTGTGGATTTTTGTCGATAGGCCTACTAGGTTAGGGTGTTCGTCGTTGCTTTGTATTCTCAACACATTCGCATTTTATAACTCACCAAATAGGCCTTTAATGTTTTTAAGTGTTTTGATTAAATTATTTTTATTATGTATACGGTATTGTTACGTAATTTGTTGGGAGAATCTTTTCTGCAGGATGTTTCATGTAAATTTAAGTATTTGGTGCAGTGTAAGGAGGAAAAATGCGTTTTGTATAATATGTGGGGTTTGGGTGGGGGTGTTTGTGTGTTGGGTGTGGTGTTTGTCAACAAGTTGAGTTAGACACAAATACAGGACAGATTGTAGGAAAAGTGTGGTATGTGTGTACAACGGTGTGTTGTGTTGTGTGGTGCCTGGGTGTATTGAGTAAATATGCCAGATAAAGATAGATATGTAGATTACATAAATTCACCTCCTCAATTTTGAATGTGTTGATAACATTATTATGATGAATCGTTATGTTTAAGTATTTTGTTCTAGATTCTAAAGAAACCGGGAAATTGCATTTTCAAATACAACGATTTTTGCAGTTGTTGCATTTTGACAAACATGATTTTAATAGTAACGATCCAACATGTATTTATATCATTCGGCATTTGCCAGGCAGAACCCAATATTGGCACCATGCATATTAAATTCAAGGTACGCCTCCATAACAGCGGGGAAAGATTTTTATGGGAAGAAGTCCGATTTTAGATGCAGGAGAAACCGAAGTGCTCGGAGAAAACCTGCGAGGACGGATAAGGATCGGCAACCAAATTCCCATCCTAACAACTCGGTAACGACAACGAAAAAACCGGGGAATCGAACCCGGGCCGCATTGGTGACAGGTGACGACTCGACGCGCTACACCACCTCGCCCCTCCCCCTAAAATGTTTGTTTGGGGCCTAGTTATAGGAATTTTGTGTTATTTTTTTCAAATCTCAAACTGGCAACACCCCAATGGAATTTTTTTTGGAGGCATTTTTAGCGTTATATGCACCATTTTGAAACAGTGGGGGCGTTTTTCATATACAAACTCTTTAAGAAGCTGGTCACTTTTGTTGAAGGTTCGATGAGGGAGGGAGAGGCAACAAACCTTTTCACACCCCTATTTATCATAATTTCATTTTCGGCAGTATCTTATATTTCTTTACAACAGAAGTCGGTGTTGTCAATTTCAGTGGCATTATTAGAAGTACTCTCATTTGTAACATACCATATTGGCAGAAGTACACAGCGTCAAGTAAGTAAAGCTTCCAAATTATCTTTGATTAAGTAATCTCGGCATCACAGTAGTTTAATACTCTATGATAATAATTCTACTTGAGATATGAATCACAGATAATTGATAATTAAAAATTAAAAAACATATACGACGCCCATAACAGAATCCCTACGATATTGTATAGGCCTTCCATCCATCCACCGAAATAAAAGTTCACGTCATGGTGGGACCTTGAAAGTGACAATTTACAGAAAGCAAAATGACAAAATATCTCCTTAAATGTAACGAAATTAATAAGGAGGCTCTGTGCTTCGAAATTTCTTCTGTCAATGATCAGGATAACCCACTGTGGTTTAGATGCTATCATTATCTCTCTATCTCCGCATTTGTTTTAACATTAATCGTAATATGGGAAAACCTATCATCGACACTTCTCATTGAGTAAGATTTTCCCCTTGGTAAACAGGGGTTAAAATAAACCTATTGAAATGCCATTGGCATACGATTTTTTTTATCGTGTTCACAGTGGGCGTTGTTGTAAAAACACTAATACCATGACTACCAATGCCCTTCTTGAAATCTAATGATGCGAACAGCCATGTTTTTAGAAGATACGCTTTTCCCAAACAAACCGATCGCCCATTAAAAGCAATATAGTTTCTTGTTGATTATTTATTCAAAAAAAACGAAATCATTTATATTCATATATCTTCATTTCCGCCATTTGGACATTGCAAATTAGGTAAAATAGTTTCGTTTTCAATTAAAACTATGCCAGGGGCGTATCAGCCATAGGACAGGTGGACAAGTCCACGGCCCGTAAGGTTAGGGGCCCCAAGATTGGAGAAAAAAGGATGAAAGAGAGCGAAAGAGAAAAAAAGAAAGAACAAAAAGAAGAGGGAAAGAAGGAGGGAGGGAGAGAAAATGATATATTTGCAAATTTTCAAAAAGTGGCCTATGCTATCACGCTGTATTTATTAATTCCGGGGCACTTCTAGCCTGCCTGATATCGATAAGCGAGAGACCTTATTTTTATCTTATGTAGCAAGTCTGCATCTGATACTGAATACGCGAGAGAACGTATTGTAATGTCAATATAGGATGTCTGCATTTAAAATTACTAATGGACCATTTTCCAGGGGCCCCTAGATACCATCATAATAGCACTGATTCATTGGTGTTTGTTATTCTTACTTAATTGTGGATTCCCTTCTGGGCTTATTTTGACACCAATGGCAATTCTGATCCTGCCCTGTTACTCATTAATGCCTAGCATTAGTTTTTTCTATAATGAGGATTTGGGCCCGAAAATTCAAAAAAACAAGGACTTTGGAGAAAAAGTGACCTGGAGGGGCCCCTCGAAGACTAAAGCATACTTACTTTCGTTTATCGTGGATTTATTGACCCCAGGGTTATGGGCCCAAGATGACTTGTGTTTTCTCTCTTTTTCTTTTGACCAACATCCTTTTTTCCGTATTTGACCATAATGGCCCTCCGACCGATGCTATGCATTAAAAGGGGGATGAGACCGGTTTAAATATATACAGTTTTCATCTTGATAGAATGACCTTCCACCCAAACCCCATCTGTAAAGTTTTCCGCCGATCTTTCAATCCATCTGAGAGCTAATAACGTGATTTTGTCATTCCAAAGAGTCTTTGTGTAAATGTGATATTGGTCGACCGAAATGGGGCACATTTCGCTCATAACATCCAAATCAACCATCTTTAGCCCTAATATTTCAAAAGGGTAATGAGAACAGTATTAACTTTCTTCAAATCCAAAATTGGGGGTATCTGGAAAAGGGTTTTATACCGATTGGACCATGTCTCTAAAGTCTAACACTAGTTTCTTCTGCAGAAGGGGAATTTGGACCCGGGGAGGACCCTAAGAGATTGGAGAGACAGAGAGAGAGCGAGAGTCTAGTCATGGCTCAACACGTACTTATAAATTGAAAATTCTCAAGATTGGATGGCGGTCCTCTCAAGGTATGAAGTTATCTCTTGGTCATTCAGATGGCATTCAGAGAGGTATTCTTGAGTAATATTTTGTTTAAATGACCCCGTGAAGGATATCTGTTTGTCCAAGTCCGTTCGAACAGCTTTAATTTTTAATCTAAAATTTGCATTATATAAAGTAAAACAGATGAAGGCCCCTACAAAAGTCGCCACTGCTTTAAGAAACAAAATAGAATCGGTGCAAAAAAACAAAAAAATAACGCTAGGGCCCCCGGTTGGTGTTTTTGTCCCCGGGCCCCAACACTGGACGTAGCTACGCCACTGAAACTATGCATTTTAACATGCGGTGTTCTGACTTAAGTATGTTTCAAAGGACCCCCCCTCGTTTTTAACGCCGGGAAGTTTCGCAGAAGTGATAAGTGAGGCGGACTTCCAAGAACCCGAGTCCAAAAGTTCAATCTGGTTTTGCTGACTCGTCCCACTTCCGGCACAAGACCCCAAACATAGCTTTCTAACTGCACGGTAAAAAATACAGCCACTTTAGAGTAAAATAATTGCAAAAAGTCTTAAGAAATGACAATTTGTGTTTGCTGTAATTGGAAATACGCCAATATTGGTTAAATGGTGTGTCCAATTTTCCAGGATAATTTGAACCAATTTATAAGTGGAGCTCTAATCCGTATTTTTGTCAAAATATCAACATTTTTTAACCTATTATGAATTTCCTAAAATTCCAAATATACGATTAAGTACTAAAATTTACAGGAAAAATAACTGAACGTTTACAGGAAAATCCTGGCACAATTCTGCCAGCAAAATACTAGTCTTTTATTTACAGGTTTTCCATTCAATTTAGTGTACAGTTTGATATGAGCTATTTTTACAAACAAACTGTACATTTTAACAGTATTTGCATATTTGCACCGTAAATTTGGTTGACATTTGGATATAGTCCTAACTAAGTTAAGGTGTTCTTCAGTGTTTTTATATTCATTATCACCTGCGCAATCTCTTGTAATTAACGCACTAAATGTATAATGTATATGTTTTAAAGCGTTTTTGATGACTATTTTTTACAGTATGTCCGTGTATCTTTAGACCAGTTATTTGTTGGAAGAATTGCTGCCAGTAAAATCTGGTCAAATGACAAAAGTTACACTGCTTTGTAAATGGTCACATAGATTCGGAGGGGCTACTCTCATTTTATGTCTTGTGACACGAGGTATTCGTGTAGGATAAAAAAGAACACTTGTAAAACCCATAGCGTCAACAATTTCTTTTTTTGTCCGTTTTGGAGGAAAATATGAAGTTTTCCATGCACGTACTCTTTGTTTGTAGTTTTGGCCGGATCTGAAAAATAACGCTTGTGCAATCTTTCACAACCACCATTTTCTTTTCTGTAATTGGCATCAAAGACGGACGTGTCATCGCATTGCGTGTAAGTCCGTAGTTGATCGTTCGCCATGTGCAATTACCTGACCCGCATTATGGTTTATTTTGAGGTTTAGTTCATGATGTCAATCTAATTGGAGGTACATATACAAACTCTACTCAAAGTAAACAATCATTAAAAAACTGAGGCACGTCACTCAATACTGAAATTTGGCAAATTATGTTAAAAGTAATTAACACCAAATTCATTGTGGCATAAATTAGGCAATGGAAACCTATAGATAAATTAATCACTCCTTACTGACTGACTGACTGACTAACTGACTGACTGCCTGACTCACTCACCACCTCACTCACTCACTCCCATCACCACTTCACTCACTCACTCAGTCACTGCACTCCCTCACACATCCTCAACTCCCTCAACTCCACCAATTCCCTCACTTCCCCCCCTCCCTCCGTCTCCTCCCTCCCTCCCGAACTCACCTCACTCACTCACATCACTCACTCACTCAACTACGATATTGTCAACACAACTGGAATTCTTGGCCCCTAAAATTTCCGTTTTTTTTTTTTTGTAAATTAGATGCAGTGACCCTACTTACTATTGCGCTTCCACGTGTTTTTTATAAAGTATATGTAATACCTATACTTAATGGTTCACGCACTAGCAAAGCAGGAAACACCAATAGTTTTCATTATTCTTATCCTGAGTTGGTTTTATGGGTCATATTACCCCTGTTTGGATAATAAAATAATGTTTAGATTGATTTTAGAAAATGCAATTGACATTTTATGCTCCGATGCCATAATAGCAAAAATAATAAAGGCTCAGAAATAAGTTTGTCAACTTTGGACATGTTAAAAAAAAAACCCATAGTTTGCGTCAAGTCGTTTATGCCGTGAAGTCCACGACTGTCAGCTCATTCGGGGTTTATAGGTAATCTAGGTTATCGAGTTATCTGGCTGTACATACGAGGCTTATCCTTTAAAGCCATGGATCTAATAAGATGGAAATCTTGCCAGTTCTGATACTCTTTCTCTTATCTTAGACTAAAGATGGCTAGTGTGCTTTACTCTCTTTTTTGTCAGTAATGTTTACTCAATTTATCTAAGGAGTACAACACTTCAATTATTTTAATTACCAAGTCTTAAAATAATTAAAAGACAAAATACGAAAAAATCTGCAAACAAATGGCTGGGTGCGGCGGTCTAAGTGGTAATAAGTGACTCATTGTAACGGTGTAGTCAAAAGACTATATAGGAAGCACCGAACTCTGTATAATGGGTAACTTCCTTCTGGGTGCGGCGGATGATCATTCATATAACGAATTCATTCAGCGTATTTCCCCATAACTCAGGAGCTCTTATACGCACCACATTAAACAAGGGAACTTTCTGGTATAATCGTGTGTGTGTTTCTTTTTGGATCACGCACTTGGATTCAGCACAGCAGCGCTTTGCTTAGCAGCGGATTTTATTTTTTTCTGTAATTCTTGTACGCATTTTTTTTAATTTTGTTTTAAATAAATGACTTTCTGTGCTATTATTTACCATACTAGCAAGGTCCCTTATTTTATATTTAATATCGGTCCAGATATGTATGAAATCTATAGTATATTTCTCATAGTAAATTATTGCTAATATTACTATTTGACATTTGACGTTTTCTGAATCGTTTTTAATGATTAGATATTACGTAAGTAATTTTGTCGTATAATACAGAAAGATAATCGGTTATTTGTAAAAAGGTTAGCAAATATTCCTAGATCATAGCCAAAAACGCTGCTCTCTTTTATCTAAAGACCAAGCAGGTCTTGAAAGAAAGTTGCCCTCCGCATTCGTATAGGTATTCTACTTTAACAAGTGATACTTACGATAACTTACTATCCGGTCTATTTGTCAATTTGTTGCCCAGTTTTTGTTGTGTGCGTTAATTACTCATTATTGCCTATAATCTGCTAAACGGACGTTCGCTATAATATATGTAATGTTTTAGTTCCTAAACATTCAGGGACATTTACACAAAAAAATAAATTTACATACACAAAGTTGAAAGCTATTAGCTGTGGTTTTGTTTCATCCCGTAAGAATTATCGCAGGCAATTTGCTTACAAAATTCTCTCCTAATGTTTGTATTTTTTTGAGTATAAATCATAGTCGTAAAGCGCATCATGGCCCATAAAAGACCCACGGACGTCCTGCCGTCAAGGCGTGGCACTTACATTTTGCTATAGACGTTTCTAGAATTAATAGTTTTTGATACTTTACAAACAACACTTTCTGACAAGGACTGACTAGCGAATGTTTTCTAATGTTCACAACTTTTTATAAGAACTATATAAAATGTTCATATTCAAATTTAAATAATTTTATTGATTTTTTAGTTTTTTTGTTTTTTTGTCTTGTTTTTTGTATTGTTAACCATTTCTTGAACCTGAATGATAATGATTTTTAAAATATGGATAACACCATCATTATTATCACCATCATCAACTGCATCGTCGTCGGCATCAGCATTCATAATCATTATAACGACCATCATCAAAAGCACATATAATAAAAAAAGCAATATTTATGATAACAATGAATTACATAACGATCAAATTACACATGAACTACATTATGACAATTAGGACAGATATAGCTTAAGCACACCTATTTAGCCTAGTGCGTCTGTACGCACCATCATCACCGGTCCCAAAAATAGTTAACCAATTTAACTAGGCTTATATGCCTATTTCCCAAGGACCCTTTTTCAGGATCAGCTAATATAGGAACAGCTGAATTTCATCACGATGCCATAATTTTTCTTATTACCCCGATGCGAACGCAAGCAAATTCTGCAAAAAGTAACACGCATGTCTCTCACACCACTTTCCAACAGGGACCGTCGCGTAAATAGGGCTATTTAAAGCCTTCCCTGTTGCGCAAAAATAAAATGTTACAACTAACCAACTAAAACAAAGTGCATTTATAATATTTACTCCCGATTAGCCTACTAATACATCAATACTCTTATGGTGTTATGTTGCCCTGCAAAATACAGGGTGTATATCCCTTAACCCAAATTCGGTATGTTCCCCTCCATTGTATGTGTTGTATTTGTGTTATTATCTGTGTGTGCTTTAAAGTTTCGTTAAGCTAGGTTAAGCAATCTTAGCACATTTTTTGAAGAGCGCCCCAATTTTTTAAATTTGATATTTTGCAGAGTTACGTTGGGTAATTGTCTAGGAAACGATATACCTGCGAACTAGAATGCTAAAAAATGCGTATTTAATACAACATAATCGATTGTGTAATTAGAATGGGATCGTCCAGATTGGACTTTAAACGGCAGAGCTGAATTGTACGTTTATGTCCGTCCATCTGATATTATGCCAACCTCGAGAAAATAACCTCTAAACTTGGCTTGCTGAACATTAAAACAACTCTGGATGAGCGTAGACACGCTATTTCCCGGCTATTTCACATTGAATGCCGGTTCCCGCAGCCGTTGTATTATTATCGGGATCCCCGATAATAATTATTCTAGTACAAATTTCCTTCGTTTGTGTCCCATAACATTCTTTAGCTTTAACATTCACATGTATAGTTTTTACTATCCAGTTACCAATGCAATCGTGTAAAATCTCAAAATTTTTGAAAAATTTGGGGACGCTCTTCAAAAACATTGCTATGATATTGCATTATCGTTTTCGAATTACTCGTGCATGAACCCTAAACTTAACCCCAACTCAGGTCAAATTGCACCATAGAATTGCATACCATGGTAGGGTTAAAGGGCACGTACAAGGTCAAAGGCATAGAGGTCACAGTGTGTAGAGATGGAAAGAAAGGTGGATCGCGAAAGCATGCGCGGCGGGCGACACTATGGTTCTAGACCGCCTCGTCTAATTGCAGAGTCAGTCTCTGCGTTCTTGTATTAAAGTTTCTCTTTTTTACTCACAGGTCCATATTATTAACTAATTGGATACAGATGACGCAAGGAAGAACACAGCAGCTGAAGACAGAAGGAAAACTAAGCCCGACGAAAAGAAGGAGGAGTAAGTTAATAAAATATAAGTTTCTACACTGCAAAACTGAGTGTTAACTTTACCGACATGGGGTGTTGAATTTTAACACCAATATTGAGTCAATACGGGACTCACACCACTGGTGTTAGATACACCATGTTATGTGACATTAACACAATTTTGGTGTTACAATGTTATGCTATGACACTGCTTGGTGTTATTTTAACACCACATAAGTGTTAATCATTTTTTTAACAAACATGCCGGGTGTCAAATCGACACTGCGGGTGCATTTAACCCTCTCTTGGAGTCAATACGGGAGACATTTATATTTGTAACGTGGCATATTTTAGTAAAGCAATGCGTAACTTTGTTATTTTGTACTTCTATTATAACTGCTCCTCTAACAAATGCATAAACAGAACACCAACATTCCATAATTAAAATTATGCTGCAACACCGAGTGGTGCTTAATCTTACATTTAACACCAGAAACTACACCACAAGCTTGACACAGACTTGGTGTTAATATTTAACACCACAGTTTTTTGCAGTGTAAGTATTCCCCGTAACAATAACACAACCTTCATAAAATTAATCTGTTCATTACGTTATATTTCAAGGGAAATCAGTTATCTTACAAGGCAAAAAAAATCTGTTTCGCTCATCACATGAAATCAAGTAATCACTAATACTTCATCCACGAAGGCATGCCTGGTAACAAGAATTTTTTCCAGGAATGGTGATTTTTCTCCTGAAGGTTCACCAAATTTCCCAAAATGAAAGCTACTTTAACCCGCATTCCTGATATATTTTCCCTTCACTATTTTTATAGGTGACGAAAATCTCAACATCTTTACCTCCCTATACCAAATTTTCCTCGGAAGGAGCTCCTTCCAAAGTTTTCGGGGCATGTCAAGATGCATACATATTTTAAAATTAAAAATATAAAAGGCTTCACGGTAGTAAAGAATATATATTGTATCAATATGTATCCGTATTTGGCAATGTGACTAAAATTATAGGTGAAGTCTTACAATCACACAGTAAAGGTATTTCGGGGCAACACTGTTACAAACGCCTAAACACTACATTAAAAACTTAAACACTAAATTAAAAACATCCAAGTCTTTAAATCACAAATATGCATACATGTTTAATTTTAAGATATACACTGTTTGAAATAAACATGGTTTTAGATCTTAAAATTAAACATGCATTTATCTTGTACAATGTACATTTGCAGTCTTTGAAATGACCCACACTCGCACTCAATATAGAATTATCCTGACCAAAGTTTTACAAGCACGTGATTTTTTGTATCTACGTATTTGTAATCTTTTAACTATTTCCATTTTCAGAATTTCACATATGGAAAGATTAATTAAGTAGATTAAAACGCTATAAATCGAAGGGTTGGATTTAGCGATCAATAGCAAGTTTGGAATAGAGCGCACTTTTTACGACCGGTGTGGCAGGAGATATGGTCCTCTGGACTCATAGCCCACCTACAACGGTGAAGAACAGAAACTCGATTCAGTTGACTCTTCACGCAACATTAGTTTCATTAGCTTTATTCCGTTGTCGTCTATGGAGCCCGTACTATGGCTCCGGGCAGACCATATCTCCTTTTACACCAAACATTGCGTCCCTGTGACTGGTGTAGTGTACTACCTATTGTCATTATTGTGTTCTCCATTGTAACCAGCAAGTTTAGTATACCTATATCCTCCGTCTACAATGTCCAAGTCAGTGAAAGGTTAGTTTTCTTGATTCTAGCACCTTAATGTTTTATTTATGGCTAGATATCATTGAGAAAGCTTAAAATATCCAACATACAAATCAGATAACAAAAATGTACTTAGATTACTATAAGAATTATCATCATTTCAGTAACAAAATTCAAGGATTTGATTAAAATTATGGAGTTGTATCTGGAAAACGAATGCAAAACAAACGTGATTTGAAAAGGGTAAATCTGTCAAATGCATAGTCTCGTCATAGACTGCAGATAATTGTGGTTTCCGGAAAACTACGCCAAACGGAAATACATGAATTTTACATTGTTTTGACTGTCTGAATCGTAACACTAGTAAACATGCCATTTTAGCTCCTGCAAAATGTGATATTTTCTATAGAGTGTTCTTCTGGCTAATGTTTCGATACAGGCTGCAGGCAACAACTGAGCTATAGAACACCAAGTACAGTGGCTTTTCAGACAGGACAGTCGAAAGTCAAAGGGAAAATTGAGAATTTAAAATAACGATTTATATTCAAATTGACAACAAAACTGAAATATTTAACATTATCGAACTTAAGTTTCTTTGTTCAATCTTTTAACCCTATACTGATGGAAATAATTGCCAAAATACAATGGGGCCGAGGCTATTGCTACCCCACATTGTTTGAATAAACATGTCAGCAAGATTAAAGCGGCACTGGAATGTTTTCACAAAATATGAAATTATAGTCTAGGCCATTGGAAGAATAGAGATATATTTTACATATAAAAATAACATACCCCAAACCAGATAGGGACATTAACAAGAGGCTAAGACATCCAGGTAATTTGTAGGCCAACTGTAAGTGTGCCGTAACTTTAATCAACAAATATGTCTATTACATGAATATCATAGACTCTTACCCACTGATATTAAACAGGGTTCATGCCATGAGAATCACGCTCCGGCGTGCGTTTTCTTGTGTTAAACGGCATTTTCGTCGTCTGCTGAATAAATGTCGCGGGCAACATTAATTATAAAAATCGCGACAGGGCGCACTATTTTTCAAATGTGCCAGTGTCTCTTTAATGAATTTTCGTAAAGATGAATAAGGATGTGCCTATTTATCTAGCGGTCTATATTAATTAATACGCATGGTAAACAAGGTTGGACAAAGTTAATTATTATAAACACGCGCACTTCAAAGAACTTGGTTTATGCGGTAAAAGTATGAATATTGTTCGGTAACATGGTCCTCCTGGTGAATGGTTAGGCTGAATTTAGTGGGTGTATTGAGTCAATCTCACAATGCACCAGTTTGAGGAAATTTCACCTCAATAGGGTCATGTGATCTCACAAAAATCTTATCTTAACACATAAAAACAAAAACTTTTTACACTTATTTTAGCCCACAAAGCTAGTACGTAGGAATGTTTAGAATGATCATGAAATGTCCTGCAGTTCTTAAACTTTTCGAACACTTTATCCCCAAGTACTGACATGTGTTTAGTACAGTATATGTTCATTGCAATGCATTATGGGATTAGTTCAAAACACCCTCTGGGCTAAATTATAGCTTGGTAATGTACTATCGATGGTAACAAAATTTAATGTAAATCGCCCTTGAGAGAGAAGTGGGTGTTGGCATGTTCACGGGTACCACATGTATCGGAAACGTGTAATGTCAAATGTGGAATATATTTCAAACAATGTTTTCAATAGTACTGAGTCATCGTAAAGTTCACGGCACGCAACTTGGGATAGATTTAATGCACTTTGTAGTGTACATGACACCAATTTACTATTCAAACGGATAAAAAAATCAAGTTACTATTTTGGTAATACTGGCTATTAATGCCTATTTGTTACCTTTTTGTATTAAAGGCTGACTCAGAGATTTCCACTTAAGGGCGCCCTAAATTTTCTAACAAATCATGTTTTTTTTTGCATGTACATAATGCTTGTCCACATTCTAATCACTGTGTGAAACAGCCACGCACAAATCGATGCCTTCATATAGAAAATCACAACTTTGTAACAAAATTCCGGATCCAGAATTTTTGTTATACACAGTATCCTATGGTACACTACACATAAATATTTACCGCATCAAAACAAAAAAAAATCCGTTTCATCTTAAACTTTGGAATTGAGTTATTTAGATGACTATCTTTAGTTCTAGTTAACTATTTTAATTAATACAATACACCAAAAATATATTTCAAATATCTGCGTCAGCCTTCAACTTCAGTTATATCCGAGATTAACATTTTTATGATGTTTTTTACCATTGCTAAAAGAGCTTTTGTCAATGATCAGTTACATCACTGTCAAAAACAACTAATTAAAGAGACATGAGGAGATTTCCAGAAAGAAGCGCCCCAATTTTTGTCGAACCCCGGTTTTTTACATATTTGGAATGCTTACCAATGTATTAGATCACACCTGAAGTGAATAAGCCGAATACGCCGTCTTTATGTAATAAGATGATGATTTAGTAGTTTCTGTCGTGCACGACAGAAAGTCAAAGCATGGTTTTCTATGGGGAACGATTACGATAGCAGGCAAGTTAAAACAAGGTTTGCGGTTTTCTTTTGCACCTGTTTGTCCAATGAACCTTTGAAACGTTCTAGGTAGGTGGTCTACAACCGATCTAGTGAAATTTGAGAGAAATTCGTATCCTAAAAAAAATCTCCTCCTGTCACTTTAATATTATAACAAAAAATAAGGCAGAAAATATTTAAACGCTTCCTCAAACATTTGATTTCAATTTGAGGAGATGCCAATGGGATAGGCTTTCCAGGTGCAATATTTTATGACGTCGCTTTCACTATCATTAACATTTGTAACCTTTCTCCGTTATTACTGAAAGACAAACTGATTGCTTCAGGAATAAGTCACATAGGCTGGTATTCTGAAAGGGAGGCGAACTTTAAACTCTGGTTTAAACCATGGTTAGTCCTACAAGAGTGGACCTTTTTTCCTTCCAACATACTTTGAAAATGTGCTGTAACTGGTGAGAAAATTCCTCAAATAGATGGGCCAGAAAAGCCCATCGATGAGGAATTTTCTCACCTGTTACATTTAACTTTCACAGTATCTTGAAAGATAAAAAGGTCCACTCTTGTAGGACTAACCCTGGTTTAAACCCAAGTCTAAAGTTAGTCTCCCTTTCAGAATACCAGCAATATAGTTCAGCTATTAGATGGATGAATCAAAGGAATTTCAACCTGAATTTGGTGACCAGGCCACCTGGCGGAAGGACTTAGGATAATAACCGTTCTATAAATATCAATAGTTGGGTCCCAAGGCGCCAAATAGAAGCAAAGACTCATAGAAGGATATCCTTGCGATTACTTAAGATGTCAAACTTAATCGTCCCAGATTTTGTTTTGATGAGTACTATATCAAGCATAGCTAAAGTTTTGGTATTAAAACAATGCACATAATCAAATATGCTGATTAATTCTATTTTTCAGAACGAAGGAAGCAGGAGAGCCCTCAGAACAGAAGGAAGGGGAGGAAGAGACAAAAGCTAACGGTGAGGAAGGGGCAGAGAATGAAGGAAAGGAAGGTGAAGAAAAAGGCAAAGGAGGAAAGAAATCATCGCGCAAATGGCCTTGGTCGAAAAAGGGTGGCCCGCAAGGAGGTGCAGCTGGGAGTGGAGCGGTAGCTGAAAATGGCGAAGGCGAGGAAGGTGCGGTATCAGAAACCCCCCACCAAAAAAAAACAACAAATGACCCGTTTCCACCCTTTTCCCAGCATGCATTTTTACAGAGTCTTGCTATTCAGACTGGAGCGGCAATTTCAATGTTCAAAATGAGTTTCAAATGTTTGCGCTTGCTTTAAAACTCATACGCAAATATTGAAAATGAAGCGTTAGCGCATGTCACATGATAATCCCGTCGCAGGAAAAATGCATGATGGGATAATGCGAAAAGAATCTATACGGTTATTGCAGATTGCCATATCTGTTTACAACATAGTGATACAGTAGGCTTAGATCAGTTGATCCATCCATCCAGACAGACAGAAAGACAGACAGACAGACAGACAGACAGACAGACAGACAGACAGGCAGGCAGGCAGGCAGGCAGACAGACAGACAAACTCTACTTCAACTTAAAGCGGCACTGGCACATTTTCAGAAAATATGAAATTTCTTCAATTTGCTTGAAAATGATAGTCTAGGCCATTGGAAGAATAGAGATATATTTTACACATAAAAATAACATACCCAAATACAGATAGGGACATTAATAAGAGGCTAAAAACGTCCAGGAATTTGTAGGCTAACTTTTAAGTTTGCCGTAACTTTTAATCAACAAATGTGTCTATTACATGGATATCATAGACTCGTACTCATTGATATACCACAAAGGTCACAGACCGGTCAAAAAGGTGCCTGCCGTGAGCATCAACTCAAGCGTATGTTTTCTTGTGTTACACGCCGTTTCCGCGTCGTCTGCTGAATTAATGTCGCCGGCGACATTAATTATAAAATCGTTTTGTTTACCCATATTAAAGCGCGCTGATTTGGGCTTAATAATTTCAGGTGAGGGCTAATGTATATAAAAGCTTTAAAACCATGCAAAAATATCAATTTTGAAAAATCTAGAGGGCGCACTATTTTTCAAATGTGCCAGTGTCTCTTTAACGTTTTAGTATATTTCATCAGTGATACAAACTAATAATACCCTATTATACAGCCTATCTCAAAAAAAATTGTAAGTGAAAAGCGCTCTCTTTGACAATTAGAAAATACTGTTGTGACATGATGCTTACATCACCATCAAGGGCACAGTCTTAGCTTTCAAATGCCGTTTGTTCTGTTCAATTTGCTTGTTTTGATCTCGAGATATGTTTAGTTAACAACGAAAGTGTAAAATCACAATTGTGCCACTTTTACTATGGAAGCTGAAGTTTATCCAATAATTCAACCTCTTTATCCGGCCCTGATCATTTATTGCATATCCGGCATTTTTTTAAAAATTTTTGACCAATTTTCTTAATTTTTGTGGATTTCCAAACCAAAGACGATTTTTTTCTTCAATTTTAAGAGTCTTAAAATCATGCTTATCCAATTATCTTTCATATAAAACATATCAATGGCTTGTCTATTGTTTTTGTAAGCAACTGAAAGTAATACGTCTCACCGCCGCCTTCTTGGATTTTCAGCCAAATTTTCATTAATTTAGTAATTTAGTTACATTTTGGAGCCATGCACTATTTTTTCTTCATTTTTTGAGCCCCAGAGTAATTGTTTTACAATTATCTCTCATATAATACCAGTTAAAAGCTTGTCTTCAACTTAGTTATCATTTTGAACATGTGATCGAGCCGTCTTTGCACACGAAACCTGTGTTTGTAATTCTGAAATCACATTGGATATTGTTAATTGAAGATGTGACTTACTGATATGGATGAGCAGCTTATCACTATTTATCACACCTTCAAGATCAATACTATTACATACTGAGCAATATTGTTATATAATAATTTCTAATGAATGTTCTTTTATTAACCGTACGGGTATTTGGATATACATTCCATTCAATTTTCTTAAAAGTGGCACAATTGTGATTTTACACTTTCGTCGTTAACTAAACATATCTTGAGATTAAAACATGCAATTGAATAGAACAAATGGCATGTTGTAAGTATCAGGTCATACAAGTATTTTCTAATTGCCAAGGAGGGCGCTTTTCGCTTGCACAAGTTTTTTCGAGGCTGTACTCTAAACATGGAAGAAAGTGATAAGAAGGAACCACAACGACTTCCACCATCCGATTTTAATCTGTTTATCCATTCACCCGCACAAAAGGAAGGCATTCAACAGCGACCCTTTGATCGTAATCCCTCTGCCGCAATCGAGGATCGGCGAGCAATCATTACTGTAGAATTTTTTGAAAACTAGTATATTGCATAAAAAGTATATTGCATATTACAACATGTTCCGGTTGCCTCCGGTGTGTATTTGTTGCTGTTTTCGTTAAATACGCAGTGTTTGTACATCGTTATGCGTTCAGATTTAGTGCCCAAGACTGCAAGTGTGAGAAATAAAGGATGAAGGATTGACTAAATTTGAACGTGTTGACCGGGGGGGGGGGGGGTCTTGGATTTTCGTTGGGTACCCATGCTCGTTCCAGCGGTTCTGAAAGTGACCCCTTTCAGTTAAAATATACCCGGCTCCTAAAAATGCGACCAGTTTTGGTGAAATTATAATAGATTTCAGTGAAAATATACCCCTAACGGGACTAATTTGCAGTGAGATTATACCTCTTGCGGGCCCTGTTCTCAATACATGAAAAAAGATACACATTTAAAATTGCCAGTATACAAGAAAAATGACACTTGTGCTACTGCAAGAAAAATACACACTAAGGGGGCATTTTGCTGATATATTTGGGTTAATTTTTCCTATTTGTAACATTGAACCAGTCACAATCACAACTGAATTTGTAGGCCTACCCCTAGCGGGACTAGAACTTGATTATTGTTAATTGATACCCCTAGCGGTAGTCCCGCATTTGCAGCTGGTCCCTCTTTTTTTTGAACGAGCATGGGTTCCCGACCAAAATCCAAGAACCCCCCGGGCGTGTTGACCGGTTTCCATGTAAGGCGCCATATATGTTTGAGTATTTTCTTCCCAGCATGCATCGCGTGCTGATTCGCTGATTCCCGATGGCCCGTAATCTTTACGCAATGAAGAAACAACCACGAACTGCGAATTTTCTCGAGCGAGAAAATCGGATTAGGGTTTCCTCGGAAGGGCCACTTGTGAGGATATGAATAACAATTGCAATTATTGGGAGGCAGATGGATTTGTCAAAGCAAAGTGGATCGTTGTGCTTCTTTCTTATCTCTTTCTTCCATGTTCTAACCAAACTAGATTATGAAGTTGTTGATATCGTGTTTGTATAATGTGCTATATGCATTTGGAAATGACTGAAGGTTATTCTTTTTATATATTTTCCAAATGCAGCAGCAGCACCACCAGAAGAACCACAAAAGCCGCCACCAACAGACCAAGAAATCGAACAGGAACTTAATAAGAGAGCAAAGGAGCTAACAGTAGAGAAAGATCAATTGCAAAGACGCATAGGTCTATACAAAAAAGTCCAGAATTTGGAAGCAGAAGTGACAGATATGCGAAGTGAACTCGACTCACTGAAGGAGGCAAGAGGACTACCAACAAGCTCTGAAGGTCAGTAGAAGGTTAGTGTCCATAGACTAGAACATTTCGCACGCGCTTCTATGCTATCTTATAGGTACGCATCTAGAGACATCCCCAAAGACTTGAAGATATCCCCAGATGTCCTCAATTGAACTAATTACATACACCAGAATGCCTTGCGAGGGCATAGAAAGAATGCGATATGTATCACCTTCTTTTCTTTGCTCGCATGCCAACTGACCCAAAGTAAAAGCAGGGCATTACAGTATGATGTATAATGCTACTGTCACACCTTACCGGGCTCTCGCAATGGATAAGCAACGGATTGAAAATTTGTTTATCCGGTCATCCCCGTTTCTATGCGTTTAAAGTTCGTTACTAATCCGCTGACTCCGTTCCACGTCCGTTTTACTCTGGTGATGTGCGGTGACTGTCCGGTGACACCACCGGAGATTTTTGAATATGCTCAAAACTTGCACTGGACATCAATGGACTTAGGTGTACGGCGATTGAACGTTTGTTGTCCGTTTTGTCAGGCAGGCTTCCGTTACTCATCCTGTACTCATCAGCTACACTCTGGTGATATACGGTGAGTGTACAGTGGATCAGAGCGCCGAACCCGCTTCTACCTGACATGCAACGTATGGACCATGAGGAGGTATAGTGTTCTTCCCACAATGCAATTTTCAAATACAATTTTTGCACTGGTTGTTACATGAATTTATAATAACAAAAAGTACCTTAATGAACAGAATTCATCCAAATCTTGCAATTTAAGTACTTTTGTGTCACTATAAATTCATGCGACAACCAGTGCAAAAAATTGTATTGGAAAAAATGCATTGTTGGAAGAGCACTGTACTTCCTCTTGTATGGACCGGTGATCAAACGCACATATACCGCATGTGTGAAGGATGATCAACTGACAACAGATCAACGGACCAACTAACGTATATGTAACGGAGGATAACATAACAGGACAGACAGGATGAAACGGATGACTTCTGGATAAGTACAGTATAACCAATGGAGAACTA
Source organism: Ophioderma brevispina (assembly GCA_023653785.1). Lineage (NCBI taxonomy): Eukaryota > Metazoa > Echinodermata > Ophiuroidea > Amphilepidida > Ophiodermatidae > Ophioderma > Ophioderma brevispina. The sequence goes on from JAMKCH010003906.1 coordinate 140,212, forward strand.
GCGACATATGACCGGCCAAGGACACCTTTCAGAAAAGGGCAACTGACATGGACTACACGACACACGGCAGGCCCTCAGTTTCCCCCATCGATTCTCCGTGCTTTCCCGCTGCAGTGAACACCGCACCGTTTTCTCGTGTATCTTGAGCACCTCAGACGACCATCCACAACGGACTGACCACCGAACAAAGATTTTTCGAAAATGTTCAATCCGTTGCTCATCCGTTGCGACAGTCCGGTTTAAGGTGTGACTGCAGCATAAAGGATCGATTGACTTTTGACTTGTCCTCAGACTAAAGAGCAGTCTCCAATTATACTTGACTTATGTGACTCAAACTAAAGCATCAATTGCTGACTGTTGAGTGGTCAAAGTATATGTACAATCGACTAAGTGCATTTGGGATTGTATACATTAGGAGAAGTATTTAGACGTCTTCTTAACCAAAATGCAGTGGGATGAAATTGCTCAGTAGACAGTTGAATTGTCCATTAGTAGATAAAAGAAGAAATATGCTACGATCATTCTACTTTAGCATGCGCAGTCCACTTCTTTCAATTCCTCTCCGCTTACTGCAATCATGTAGCACGTAGCATGTAGCATGTCTCAGTTTATTTTCATAGGTTTGTATCCCGGTATCTGAAAGATGGTTTTATTCTTGTGGTTTTATATCGCCCAAAGATCTTGTCGTTGAAGGTATTTGAATTAAACTAATACCAAATCTGTAACCTGGAAATGCAAACCTGGAAAGTATACTCGAAATCTTTAAACGAAAACTGATATTCGAATCACCAATTCACCAATTAAAATATTGCAAAATGATGTAACAATATTATTTATTTTTTCATTCAACAGCAAGCAAACCATTTGCCTTACGACAAGGACGCTGAGACGTGTCTACCCAGGGAATAGTTGTCCTCAGTTGCTCCGAACTGTTAACTTGAATCAAGTCAATTTCATGTACTTTACGAAACAGATAATTCAACAATTTTGAAAGAAAGGGAACCAGTCAGGGTTGATCAATGAAATTAAGCAAGTTATCTGATTATGACACCAATCTACAATCACCAAGATCGCATTACAAACTGAACGATCAATAAATACATTGGTATATAATGGAACACCTATTTTAGAAATACCCCAAATCTCGGAAGAAGAAGGAAACAAACTTTTATCATGTACTAATATGCTAAGTGCAAATTTACCGAGCCCTGAGGTTCTGACATGTCTTCACGTGACCTGCAGCTTTGTACAAAAATCCGTTGTACTTTTATTCCAGGTGGTGCACGTTGCTAAATGCATCACCGTTTTACCATGTACATTTTGCAATGTAATATATTTGAAGAATTGATCGAAATAATGCAACTGAACCGATGGGAAATGCGTGTCAAGTCTAAAAATGGCCGGTCATAAATATCAAATGCTTGTGTTAACCGGGAGCCCGGACAACTCAACCTCGGCAGTATCTTATCGACTCTTGCTTTCCGTTCTATTGGACATAAACATTTACACATAGTAGTTGTACACATATTTCAAAATCATGGAGACACTAGCTGCCGGATCTTTAACAGACGATACTTTTTTTCTCATCGGAAAAATGCATTTGATTGGTCGTGTTTATCTGGACGGTCTTTTTTAAAAAAGGAAAGAGCAAAAGTATATATATATGACATTTTAAAGTCGGATTTGGAAGGTAGTAAGTATCGGCTCGGGAACCGTAACCGGATGCCTAAATCACCTGTAGCTAGTAGCTAGAGTGGTATTTTACGTTAAAACAATGGTCATGCTGTATGCAATGATTTGTGACAAAATTAACCAAAATTAGAGCAAGCATAAATACTCTGGAGATTTTGCATGACCAGTTCAATTGCAGCCACTTACGATGAACGGGGTCAAACATCTTTTGAAAAAAAATCTTCAAGAGATACGACGCCGTTAACGTAGGTCTCTGAGCTTGTGCAATGAACTTAATTGTTGCGAATTCTACACTTAAATTAAACTTAAATTAGCTGTAGCATTGTTTTAGAGCTTCTTATGTTTAATTTTGCTTATATTCCTTTACTAATTTATAGTTACTGAAACAACATTATATTAAATGCGTGTTGTTTACAGTTAAGCTTATTTTGTTCTTTTTTTTTGGTTTCACATTTGTTTTCTAATTTTAGACGGAAAAACTTATACTCAAGTTGTTGTCTAGCCCCATATGTCTTTCTTATTATAAGCTTGTCATTATTAACCTTTGTTCATTAATTTCCTTTATCACGGGGACATATGAACAGTGAATTAGGTTATGATGGAAGACGCGTAGACAGTTTGAATCGAAGAAAAGGCGAATGTTTAGTCTATTTTGTAAATGTAATCCGTAATATTTAAACATTAGCCTTAGATCACATGTGTAGCTTACAAAGTTAATAATTAGTTTAAAACCATCATTTATCACGTGGCGTTAATGAAACCAATGTCACAATTTAGCACCTTACACATGATAAAATGTAGTGTGAGTTTCGTTATCGTAATTTCATTGAGAGCAGATTGTATAAATCACCTATTCACGCACATTAAGTCATGAAAGATTAAGATATATAAACTACTCTTCGATCAACTATGTGATATTTATCTGATGATTTTCAACTACTTATTCGGTGCTGTAGCAGATTTGAAATATGCCGACGCACCCTTTAGAAAAAGAGTAGAATAGCCATATAGTATATAGAAATATAGATATCATTCATTCCATTAAGACATTTTTGTTTATCTTTTATTATGTAACTATTGTTGATTAAGTTTCTTATAATTACCGGGAATTTTTTATCCAAAGCTAAATACCGGTGTTCCGGGCATATTGTGCAATACTAACTCTGCTATAAATGGTGCTAATTCGATTTAGAAGACAGACACTGTGTTCCGCCTTGCAGATGGAAATTAAGTTGTCCACCAAGCATGTTTCAGGGCTTTTCATGCTATTGCCAGTGGTTAAATGAACCCTTTTCTCCACATGCATGAAGCTTTGAAGCATGGGGCTTGGACAGCGTGGTTTACTATCGGCAAAATGGACCAGAGTGCGGCTGTTATAACAAATGTAGTTGTAGATATATAGTTGCATGCGCAAGAATCCCCCAAAACACAAGCAAATAAAACCAAAACTATATCTCTCAAAAATACTATTACCAACACAAATGAATCAAATTTGGAACACAAAAAATTATGTTCAATTCATAACGGTTGTAATACTACTTTTTACGTATTGTAAACAGGTATCATTGTGAAACTGTCAGTATACTTGGACAATTCAGTCAATACGAGAATGTTTGTAACAAATTCGAATTGCCGATGATTTTAATTTTGGATTATTATTCCCGTGTCGTATTGTGTTATTTGGTAGCGTAAAGAATTTGATACAGATCATGAAAAAATACCAATAAAAAGTAATCTGCATTTGGTACAGTGTCTTGTGTGTGTTTGGACTGTCATTATTAATTTGGTTTTCATCTACTTAGATAATATATATTGGGTGTTCTATATATTTGGAACTGCAACTATCGTAAAGAACTAATTTGTTCCCTTTTTCTTTTGCGTAACCATAAGTCATTGCTCATTGGTGGTGGTGGTGTCAGGATTTATTCAGCTGTATGACTAAGCTGATCCGGGGCCGCGTGTAACCATGATACGGATGATCTCGTGGCCTGTTTATTCATGTTTTTCATCAATACCTATAATACACATCAGCAAATTCCCTGAATAAATAAGGTGACCATAACTTTTGATTGCTTCTCTTTGATACATGAAATTAGCCTAGTAAACTTTTGAACCGTAACACTTAAGTGACCAAGGGGTTTTCACTCCGTTAGTGCAAAGGGGGTGGGGGCATGGGACCCCCCTAAGGAAACCACTTTTCCGAGGGATTTTTTTGCACGAAATTTATACCACATGTGAAGGGTCATAAGACAACCCCAAATCAGTAATAAAAATGAAATTTGTTATTTTGGCTGCAAATTAGGGGCAAAACATTGTTTTCAAAACATGCAAAAATTGGGCAAAAAGACAGAAAATTCAAATGAGCCTTGCGCTTACATCAAACATTTTGAAACTTATTTTATGTTGATATCTAATCTAGAAGACCCAAGTACATATATATATATATATATAATATATATATATATATATATAATATATATATATATATATATATAATATATATATATATATATAATATATCTATATATATATATAATATATATATATATATAATATATATATATATAACACAAAACCAGCAGTTTGGTTTCGGGAATCCTGTATTTTTTACGGGTGTTGAAAAATACACGTCATTTTCCCATAGAGTTTGTACAGTAACGGTTTAGCAACGTCCACGATGAAATTGTTTGTTTTCAGCACTTAAAGGGTTAATTATTTTTAATGTTACTAATAATTGTTTACTTACATGTATGTGTGAACTTATATCAGCAAAAAAATCGCTTTGGTTCTTTGATTTTAAAAATATTCTCAGATGACTTCCGTTAGTGCTGGGGGGGTTCCTTTGAACCCCCACTAATTAACTCATTAACGGCTTGGCCGATTTTAATTATTTTGGTATGAAAAGAAGCGCATTTAAAAGTCAGGCAATTACAAAAAAAATCGGCGCAAAAATCACACGCGTAAAGCGGCCAGCGCGAAAACAAATTTTGGGGGACCCCCCCTTGGTCACTTAAGTGTTACCAGAACAAAATGGACTCAAACTGGAAAGTTTTACTATTTGTTCAATTTTGATGGTGATCATCTTAGCCGTCTGGCGAATTGATTGTATCATGATTGTATGGAGGATTACGGAGTTACCGTACGCGATGTGTGTTGTTCTGTATTACATGGATGCCAGGATCAGAAATACGCTTCAAACAAACAAATGAGCCTTGTGCACAAATTTATCTTTTATATAATAACACAGCTTCTATTTTAACACAGATTCTATTTTATGTGATTAAGCCGATTGCTTCAAGAATTTCGAATGTCCAAAACAATTACAATGATGATCGCAATTAAACGTCTAAAAGAATTAAAGTCCTTACTGAAAGGCTGGTAGCCACTTTGTTTGGGTGATTTATGTTCGGAATTAAAAAGAAATGTTGCATTTCAACGATGATATGTCCAAAATGACAGCATACAGTGCCAAAGTTACACAATAGATATCCATGGGTATCTTCTTCAGAAATTAAGTTCATTTTTCGGAGCCGTCCTGAAGATTTTTGGTCCAGCAGCTCAAGACAACGGGGTTCTCACTATGAGTTATAATATGCTCATCCACCAAGGTCAGTGGGTAGTAAATGAACTGACCTTGTGTGTTCTGGGTATCATACATCATACCCAAAAAACAGGGGGTGTATTTTCTAAGTACACTGGTGAATGGAAGATACTGAACTGTGCCAAGGTAATTGAAATTTTACTAGCTCATATTGTTTATAGGTCCCTCGACGACACCGAAATTTCAGCAGTATCTCAATCCGGGAAGCCATTTTTGTCGCCAATCTTCACTTTTAGGACCACAAAAGTGAATCCTTCATCAAATGAAATGATAGCGCTTTTAACGTCCATAATTGACAGACTAGGTCAGAGGTCAAGTCGATATTTAGACATACTAGGTCAGAGGTCAAGTCGATACTGAATACGAAGCTCGGTATTATTTTGCACAGCTGGAATATACGTGTGTGACATTCGTTTCTGAATCGCTAATGCGGATCTGCAGAATATGACCATGGCCATAGTATATCGCAGTATCAGAACGCATTGGGGATGTTGAATTAGGCCATTCTATCGCAAGAAAAAAAATGCAAAACTTAACTCAGAGATTTCAAAAAATATTTTTTTGTGTAAAACTAAACAAAATGGTTAACTAGAACTAAAGATAGTCACCTAAAATGCTAAATTCCAAAGTTTGGGATGAATTGGAATTTTCCTTTTAATAAAGTAAACATTTATGTATAGTATAACTGTACCATAGGACACTGTTATAACAAAAAATTCGGATCCGGAATTTTATTACAAAGTTGTGATTTTCTATACGAAGGACATCGATTTAAAGGGATTAGCAGCGATAATGCGAGAGAATTGAAAAAAATGCAGAAATGCATGTTTTACCTATATTCAGGGATATAAGTTTGTACAATTCCAATTAAACTGTTTTAAATGTAGAAACAACCACCAAATAGGAAAAAAATGAAGTAATTTGAGGATTTGGTCAGACCGGTCTCGCGGCAAACAGATATACAGCCACGGCGTCTCAAAATCTACACTAACAGCTGATTGTGGTTGACACCAGTACAGAATGAACAACGATCAATAAGCTTGTGTTTGAGGTCAACTGTATTGATCATGGTGCACAAGGCACGATGAAAATCTGTGCTATTCACCGGGAAATGTTTTTTTGATCTCAAATCGGAATTTTGATACGCACGTATAGAACTTACGAATCAGATAAAAAAGTACTGCCTTGTCTTTAATACCGATTTTAAAGCTAACCACTTTGCAGGTTTTGTTTTCACATATCCATGCCAGTAACAAAAATGTAAAAATATGAATTTTGATGATTTTTTCGATGTTTCGGATTAGCAGATCGCTGCTATCCCTTTAAGCTTAGACATTTCATCACATTGACTAGTATGGGACAAGCATTTTATATATGCAAAACTGAACTCGATTTGTAAGACAATTGAGGGCGGCATCCTCGCAAATCTCTGAATCATCTTTTAAAGGCCGACTCAGAGTTTCCTGAGGAGGGCGCCCTCATTTCTCAAAAAAATCGTGTTTTTTTTTGCATGTACACATGCTTGTCCCATATACTAATCACTGTGTGAAATTGCTAAGCTTAAATCGAATTCCTTCATATAGAAAATCACAACTTTGTTTATACAATTCCGGTCCGGAATTTTTGTTTATACACAGTATCCTATGGGACGTAATACTACACATAAATGTTTTATACTGCATCAAACGAAAAATCCGATTCCTCAAATTTCGGATTGGTGCATTTTAGGTGTACGATCTTTAGTTTCAGTGACTATTTTTTCCATATTACACAAAAAATTAAATATTTCGAATCTCTAGTCATATCTTTTAACCATAAAATCATCTGATCATTCGTCTTGATTTTACTCGTAAAGAAAAGATTTACGTATAAGTTTACACATAAACAGCTCACTTGGTTAGATGTTTACCTTTCTTGAAACTCATTTTTGTTGATAACACCGAGCCTCATTTTCAGAGTCGACACGACTTCAGACCTAGCAATTAGTCCAAAAAAGGAAGTTTAAAGCGCCATAATTTCATTTTAGGACCGCATTTGGCCAATCACTGAAATGGCCTTCCCTTCGGATGCTAAGCCTCCCCCCTCGAATTGAACGGTTTCTGGGTAAGCCATTGACAAGTGAGCTTGACACCCTCAATTTTGCTCGCGAAATAGGTAGGCATGCATCAAGTAAACGGTATGTTAAATATACGTTCGTGACATCAGGTGGCGTACCAGGGGGGGGGGGCATGGGGGGCACGTGCCCCCGACCGAGATGTTTTGTCGGTACATAACGGTCCGTCGGTACATTTTTCCAAAGAGGTGTAAACTTTTTTATAGTTTGAGTGCGTGGTGCATGATAGAGCTTCATGAAAATTGGTTAGTAATAACTGCTTAATTGTTAACTACTACCCTATTATTATCTTTGCGCTGGCCAAATTTCCCCCCTTCCCGGCAACTGGGTCAACCGGCGAGCGCAGCGAGGCGAGAAAAAAAATTGTTGTCGGTACAATACACGCGTCGGTACATTCACAAATCTGTGCCCCCTCGTCAACAAAATCCTGGCTACGCCACTGGTTCTGATGCTATCCGCTAGGAAAGCAATGGACACCTTTCGGACCTAACACCTATAGATAATATCTATCACTCCTCTACTCACTCTGTGCTTGTTAGCTCAATTGGTAGGGCGCCGTCAAGTAGTAAATACGGAGGTTTTGCCGGTTCGAGTCCAGCCAAGTTTAACATTTTTTTTTTTTTTTTCCAACAGTTGTGTGTGCTGGCCATCTCCAGGAAAAGATTAATAAATATTCAGGCATGCATCCAAGTTTAACCTTCACACGTTTGCTTTTTGTGTAGCAAGGTTTAAGTAGAAATATGGGTCTGTTCTCCAAGGTTTAGTTGGACTACTGGTAAACGTTATTTAATCAGTTTGACACTATGACCTTTTTGTTCAGAATAAAGTAAAAAGCAAGTTTGGTTCCTAATTAGCCTGAGTCAAACTGGGTATGGAAATACATGTAGATCCGCCTTGTGTATTATTCGTGTATTCAAAGGCATAGTATGTGTATGAATTTGTATAAGCATAGAATGTAAGCGATGAAGATAGTATAGGGACGGTTACATCCCAGTGTCATAACTATAAAATACTTTTTCCGGACTATTCACTCGGTGTTTAGGCTTGAATAAACTATATTCTTTAAAATAAGCTTTTGAGCCACCTTGAATTTCAACTTAAAAACAAAATAGCGGCCAATACAGCAATTATTCTGACTAAATATCGGCTGATTGGAAAATGTGTAAATATCTATTTAAGTTACAAAACACATAGGTCTTTGCTTTTAACAGAGTAAAATTTGAAATAATCGAAATAATTCAAAATGGCCGCTACAAATGCTAAATACATTTATAGATTAACCCATTGAGCTAGAATATAAACCAAGAGGGGAATCGCGTGTATTATGGAATAGCCCAAGCCCGTAACCGTTTTCTCTCACACATCGCGCGCCATCCTTGTTGTTGCGCAACCAGCCGCGCGTCGTCGCTGTTACTGCACAAGCACACGCACCTACAAATCTGGCGTCACGCGTTATGTTATCCGTTTTCATTTCCCCAGTATTCCATTGTCTGATCGGCCGATTTTTCTGCAATAATTATGCGAAAACCAATCGATGGAAGAAACCATGCATCTAAAAAGATACCTGCATTCCTAATGCACAAAAAGCCTCCCGATGACCCATGTTAAATTTTTCTTAGGAAAAGAGATATTTGAGTCCGAGTGATAGCATGTGGCATCAGTTGTTATTGTTGTTTTTCACTCGCTTAGTGTGACGAACGTAAAATACGGCGTGTCTCATAAATTGCATAAGGACTTTCCAATACACGAATACGTAAACCAACTATGGTGGTGCCCAAAAAAAAAAAAAAAACCAGTTATGAGTGCGTATGCTCATTATAATACTTTGGGCACCTTATTTTGGTTACGACGCCTTTTTTGTGGAGAATCCGCTTGTCTATCTTTAATCAGTCATTGGATTAACCCAAGTTTATTCGTACAGAGCCGGTAGCATAAGGGATAAAGCGCAGGACTCATGATCCTCATACCATTGTAAATCGTGAGTTCGAGCACACCGCTGCGGGCCAACGTTTTTTTAGAGCAGGAGCACGGACCCAGGTCCAAACATCATCGTTCACCCCCCCCCCCCCCGCACTACAGGTTTTTAATCATTAGGTGGGAAAAAAGTTTACAAGGTGATACTTTCCACTGATTTTTTTTCGTATTTTGTCCCTTACTTTAACTGCGTATGTCGCCATTTTGTCCCAGAAAGGTCAATCGTGTCATCTATTTGTTAAGGGTAGGATAGGGTTAGAGGTCATGGTTTGAGTTGGCATTAGGGTCAGGAATTAGGGCAGGGATTATGGTTTAGGGTTGGGTTAGGGTTTGTGTTTAGGTTATGTTTTTTAGTTTGGGTTAGGTTAGGTTAGGGTTTGGTGAGGGTTTGGATATGGTTTACCGTTAGGTTGTGTCGGGATAGGTATGGACAAGTTAGGTTTGAGGATAGGGTTAAGGTTTTAGGATAAGGTTTAGGGTTTTTAGATTAGGTTTAGGGTTATTGTTGGGAGTAAGCCGTTGCTAGGAGTACCACTTCTGACGCTGCTTCCTAACAATAGCAATGACACTCCTCTTCACTAATAATCCTCAACTATCTAAAACCCATATTTCTCCCCGCCAATGTACCATTCATATATATATTTGTTCACAATCCCTAAACACATTTTGGTACGACCAGAGCTGTACTGACCACCTTTTGAAACCTTAACTTCAAAGAGGCCGCTGCCACGGTGTTTGCTATTTTTAGTGATTTTAAACTCCACAAACAAATTCGAATTTAGGGCAATTAAAGCCAATTTTTCAGTCTTAACGCCATTCCCATTAATTATAGACTTCAATAGTCAAAATATGGACAATGTTTTCATAATACAACACCACATTTGACGTTTCTTATCAGTTTTTGCAGTTCCCAGTATGCACTTGTCTGGATTCGGCCGATTTTTCGTTCTGCAATACTTATTAGACAACCAATCGATGGAATAAACCATTCATCGAAAAAGATACCTGCATTCCTAATGCACAAAAAGCCCCCTATGACCATGTAAATTTTTCTTAGGAAAAGAGATATTGGAGTCCGAGTGATACCGTGCAATCAGTTTTGTTTATTGTTGTTTTTCACCTCGCTTTAGTGTGAACGAACGTAAAATACGCGGTGTCTCATAAATATGCAGAAGGACTTTTCCAATACGACATACGTAAACCAATATGGTGGTGCCCAAAACCATGTTAAAGAAGTGCGTAGGGCCATTATAATACTTTTGGGCACCTAATTTGGGTTACGACGTCCGACGCCGTTTGTGGAGAATCCGCTTGTCCTTCTTATAATCCTTGATTAACCCAAGTTTTATTCGTACAGAGCACGTGTAGCATAAGGGATAAGCGCAGGCGGGCATGATCCTAAAACCATTGTAAATCGTTAGTTCGAGCGACACCGCTGCGGCAACGTGTTTTAGGGAGCAGAGCAATGGACCCCGGTCCAACATCATCTTTCACCGCCCCCCCCCCCCCCCGCACGAACAGTTTTTAAAAATCATTTAGGTTTGGAAAGAAAGAAGTTACAATGTGATACTTTCACTGATTTGTTTTTCGTATTTTGGTCCCGTACTTTAACTGCGTATGGCTGCCAGTGTTGTCCCAATAAAGGTAATCGGGGGTCATCTAAGTGTTAGGGTTAGGATAGGGTGTAGAGTCATGGTTTAGTTAGCATTAGGGTCAGGACTTAGGGTCCGGGATTATGGTTAGTGTTTGGGTTAGTGGTTAGGGGTTTAGGGTTACGGTTTTTTATGTTTTGAGTTTGGTTTAGGTTAGGGTAGGGTTTTGGTGAGGTTTGGGATCGTTAAGGAGGTTTGGGTTAGGGAGAGGGTTATGCCAGAGTTTATGGGTTTGCGGCATCGGGTTCAGGTTAGGGCTATGTTAAGTGTTTTTTAGATATGTTCGGGAGGGTTATTGTTGGGAGTAAGAGTTGCTAGGAGTACCACTGCCTGAAGAGGCTTCCTAAACAATAGCAATGACACTCCTCTTCACTAATAAAGGTCCCTGCACATATCTAGAGCATATTTCGCCCCGCCATGTACCAGTCATATATATATTTTTGACAATATCTATCCCTAAACACTATTTTGTACTGGACCAGAGCTTGGGTACTGCCACCCTTTTTTGGAGAACCTTTAACTTCAAGAGGCCGGCTGCCAACTTGTTTTCATTTCTAGTGATTTTACTTCCACAAATTCCGATTTAGAGGCCATTTAAGCCATATTTTCATTCTTAAAAAAACAGCCATATGCAGCCGACATTACTTATGATCCTTTCTAGTCAAAATATGGACAATTTTTTCATAATACAAAACACACATTTTTTTTTTTTTAACCATTATTAAAATTAGTATTATGGATAGGCAGTTGTATGTTCCAACCACAAAAACCATTCCACCCCAACGCAATTACAACGCTGGTCTGAGTAGAGACGGGATTCAGCATAATAGTAATAGTACAATAGTAATAAATAAATAAATGTAAGTGATAAACTATAGTGTGCAAGTGATGAAGTACGGGGGCGGGAGAGAGGAGAAGAGCGGAATGGAAGATCAAGACTAACATTTTAACATCTTGTCTTTTAGAATATCGCTACGGTGGTGGCGAATTCTAAATGCCTTTCCCAACGTCGTAGGAACACTTGGTATACCGTTGAATACAAAAGAAGCCAATCAAATAAACGGAAAACTCCGGGAAAACTCACCAAGAAATTCCGTGGATGGACGAAGCGTAAAATGTAAACAACGCGGGAAAAGTATGATTGTCCGACAGGACCAAAAATCGTAAAGACATGAGGTTGCGCAGTAATAGGACAAACACGGAAAAAGTGGAAATTGTTATGACGTCTTGGTAGGCGTCTAAGGTCAGAAATACCTTGGGGGGTTCAAACAGTAATAAATGAGCCTTGTGACCACAAAGTGAGCTTAATTTTATATAATATACAGATTTTTAATGATTTGTAAATGGTTCAAGAATTTGCAATGTCACAAAACCTTTACATAAAGTCACAAGACTCAAGATTTAAGGATTACATGTATACTTAATTAAACAAGAATGTCCCCATTAATCTCCACAGAAGCGCTTGCAGTTCAACGATGCTATGTCCTCACCGCGAAGACTTTTCACAATGAAAGCGCATCAAGTTCATACAAAATTCCTCGGGTAATATTCCAATGATCTCCAGTCCTGAAGTATACTTGTCCAGCAGTTCAAGACGACAAGGTTAAATTGAGTCCTCGAGCATTTAAAAATATATCAGTCCAGATAATCGCCACGATTTCTATCTATCTGTCCACAAGTTTGAATCCTATTTTGATTCCCAGCACTTTCGGCTTCAACGACGACAGTAGAATACTTACAGCACTCTGCTCACATGGAATTATATTTCCGGCACTTACAGGTCCCTGCTCCCAAGGCAGATAAAACTAGCTATCTTCCTAGCTACTTTTATACTAGTGGAGAATGCTGGCAGAGAGTCCTTCCAGTGATAGTATTTACAACGACTCACAGAAGATTCCCCTTTCTAAACAATAATCATTACAATCATTCTTATGCTAAACATGACCTGCACATCAAATAAGATTTCACAAATCTAATTAAACATCAGCTTTCATATATATAACTTTGGTGGGGGAATTCCCAGATCTGGCATGTTTTGACTTTTAAAGCATAAACATCTTGAGTCGTTACTAGTTTTAGCATTTCTTGGGAATTCCCTCCCCACTTCCCCTTTTGTGCCAATGCTAACAGGTTGCACTTAGCAAAAACAACAGGGGTATTCCCACTTTCTCTCTTTTATAGTAAACAAAATACTTTCCTCCTGTTAGAAATCCTTTTCTCAAATAAAAATTGAGAAAATATATGTGTTAAAAGTTTATAAGAAAAATGGGATGCCATATAACAAATAATACCTTAATAAATAGGTCCTTTTTCATATAATAACCCTAACAACCTAATTCACAAAATCATCTCATAGCCTGAGTGAGAACAATACACTAAGGGGGGCGCCCAGGGTTGTAGTGTGTACCGGAGTGGAATTACCAACATGTTTCACCAAATATTGTCAGGGCCTCATTTGGTTATTATTATTATGCTGGTTGAGGTATAATGATTAAATTTATGAATGGATCTGCTCTCGTGCAACTCTATGAATATTCATAAGTCAGGTTACGGTAGTTGCCCAATCACAGCGCGCGATCCCTCACTGCAGGTACTTGACGTTTATGTAATCTGACGACGAGGCGAGGGCTGGTTGTAATAAAATAAACTGAGTTACCGATCACGTGCTCATTCAGAAGGAACTCAGGGTTCTGTGTCCCCCGGCAACTTAACCCGCGAGTTCGCTTCGCCGGGGGCGCTGTCCACACAGGGATGGGGGCCGCCGTCCGCCGCTAAACATTGGTGTCTAAGTGGATCTATTTATTTTGGAGCTCGAGAGTTCTGCACGTGTGCACCTTCCTAAAAAAAAAACTGGATATGGATGCAGGAATTTTTCCATCGAAGAAGGTATAAATTCGTAGTAGATAAAAGCCACTGACCTTGCAAGTCTACGCCTAGCATATTGTATCAAGCAAATGATTGGCATATATCAGGCAGTCATCGCGGAAGTTGGGTGGGTGTCTCATGTAGCAGTGAAATCCTCTGGTTCCAATATTTTAAAGAATGGTAGGAAATATGGGGTGGTAGCATGGTATATGCTACTGGAATTGGTTTTCATTTACATTTCCTAAGGCAGCTGAAACAAACTTTTGATGTGGATAACACGCACCCCTCAAGTGGGTAACTCTCAGGTTCAATTGAACATGTAAGATAACAGTGACCCATGGTTTTGAGAGTACGCATATGTGTAATGCCCAGATAGCGCCCACATATGAGTTACAATATGGCTTCAGGTCAAACCAGGGCACATTTTCAGATGGGTTGTAACGTGTACATGCATGACAGAACTGGACTTGTGTATGGTGTTCGTGAGGTAGTGGCATATATATACACAACAGCGGTGGGGGCTGACATGGGGTGTGTCTTTCAAATCCGCCTTGTGAATGGAAAGCTAGTGGAACTGTGCCATAGAGTAGTTGATACTCTCCATTGCCTTATAGTGACAAGCTTGTTTTAAAAAACCTGTTCCTGTAAGTTTGAATTTGTGTAATGTTATTTTTTTAGAAAAAAAATATTTAGAATCTTTGATTGATAGAAAACTCCCCAATCAATACAAGGGGCACTCACCTGTGAAATGAATATGGCTGTATAAAGGTGTGCATTCCAACCCAGTGGGATTTCAAAATGAAAGTTGATGGCGAAATACAATACTGGCAAGGTGGTTTATCCGCGTCTTCCTTATATACGCAAGGGTTTTCCTAGTGGGGGATCTTAAGTATTGACACATACAGACACAACATATTAAGTGAATGTGGGGTGGACCATCCTCGTCAAGCGATGGTTGTGGTCTGGGGGTTAGTAGTCACCGGGAGGCGCTATTGGCTTGTTAAGATTTTGGTGTGTGAGTATGAGGTGGGGGGAAAGGTTGATAAGGTTTCAGGTAGGAAGCCCCGGTGTGTTTGATTTGTCTTGGCGGTGGGGGTAGGGGGAGAGGTAATTCGGTGCCGTGGGGGGTGGGGGAGTGTTGCCGGACGGGAGGCAAATTTCTGGGGATGTGGGCGGGTACGGGATTTCCCTTTATCGGTGGTGTGGGGTTGGGGTTAGGGGTCTAGCCCGGTCTTATGGGATTTTGGTGGGCGATTTGGTGGGTGGGGTTGGGTCCGCAAGTTCAATAAACGAGGGGGCCGAACATGTGGGTTACGGGTGTGCACAAACGGATGGTGCGGCTGTCTGTCCGTAAGACCCAAACATTTCGGGGGGGGTCACCGGCGGGGGGGAATTCCCCGACTTCGCGCATTTTGATTGGTTGGCCTGTCGCTGACTAGAAATGTTGGTTACGTGCTCGAAAAGTTTGGGGAATAGTAGACGGAGCGTCATACATGGCGAGATAACAAAACGCAGTTGTGAGATTGGGAGAACGGACTGGTTCAGACTGATGGTTAACTAGAAAACGTAGAGATGGACGAACTTTGGTGCGGACGAATTCATAACAGACAAGATGACTTTTGAAGAATCCGACTAGAAAGGATATGGTGGTTGGCAGAAGCGACCGAGTAAAGATGGACTGCAAGCTGTTTGTGTGAATAGGGAACAGGTTTTACCCACCATGAGTTTAACGGCGTTGTCTTTGTATTTATTGAGCGTGAATGTCAACAACAGTCGTCAACCCAGAAGGGCACATCTTATGCAGGTGATTTTGGTTTCATCGCTTGTGCCTTAAACAAATGGAGAGTGATTAGAACTGCCAAAGTGCACCTTCGATGACAGGAACCCCAGCATCCTTGCAATATTTGCCATAGTTCCTCGCTTTATGTCCCTGGATTGACGCAATGAACGGACTAACCCGGCTGATTGTCACAAAATTGGGATTTTAATTTGGGAAATAGCTGGGCCAGGCTCGGTTGTTAGATTTATGAAATAAAATTGGGATTTTCAAAAGGTAACTCCATTTTTTAGCGATCCGCAGCAAGTCGACGGCGATAACGAGTAACGACACAAGACCGCCTTCAAGACCAACCAGACAACAGCGGACAATACTTGACTTAGGACAAAGACCTGACAATTAATAATATTTTGTGTACATGACGTTGTGATTGTGAACATGATTTTTGTGAGTGCCCTCCTCCTGTGGATTCTGTGCTTTTGGGGGTTCCCTTGGCGGCTGGCTGTTTTTGAGGTTGGCGTTTTCGTGAGAAACTCCGTTTTCCTCCTTTTTTTCACCTTGGGTGGGTACGCTTATGAGACGTGTGGAGATAATCCAGGGATTGTGGGGGGGATTAAAGGATTAGGATTCAAATTGGGTGTGATTCTGTGATCTGTTCTGAGGTAATTAAATTTGGGATGTAAAATTTAAAGTAAACACAGTCAGGAATCACAAAACTTTGAGTTGCAAAATGTAAACATCACCATGCTTTGTAACATGGCTAGTTGTGTTCTACAACAACTCAATACCTTTAATTTTGCGCCAGTTGTTTATTAAAGTGTAGTGTGGTTTTCAAAAGGTGATGATGGGTCAAGGTTTGGGGTTAGTCTGATCCAAAGTGAAGTCCTGCGTTGATTGCACTGATGAGGTATTGGTTGTGTTACACATTTGTGCATGCTTATAATAACATTGGCAAGTTCCTGCTATGGTCGGCCAACATGTGGTTAAGGATGTTGGTTGAGTGTGTGTGATAGGTGTGTTGGTGAGGTTGTTTGAGTTGCAGTAAATGTGTGTTGTGTGTGATTGCTGGGGTAGGATTGCTCGTTGATTTTAGGGTTTCTGGTCAATGATGTGGGTAGCCGAAGGTTTGAGTTGTTACGGGTAATAAGTAATGATTAGGGCGAGTTTAAGAGTGAACCATCGAGTTATAGTAGGCGTGAAACATTGGGGAGTTGATGTAGGAGGTGGTTAGGTTATGGTGATTATTGATGTTGACGAATGAGACCTTTTGGTTTCAGATTTACAGCATGAAATTTGGTTTAGGTGTGGCATGGCGGTAGGTAAGAGTGGTTGCGGCTGCATTGTGATTCAAGTGTGAGTTTGCCTGTGTTGTGGAAGAGAGTGAAAAATATAACTTGATTTATTGAAATTTTGTATCTATCTCCCCGAAAGAACTCGTGGTTACAGTATATTCAAAGTTAAAATGAAATTGCGTATTTTTGTAATCATTGTATTTAATTTTATGCAAAGTGCATTGCCTGATGTTGGTTGTGGGCATGTTTTTCGCTCGAACTAAGAGTGATAGTGGCTGTGTTGCAAAGCTGTTTTTGAATATTGGGGGTGGTTATGTAGTTTATATTAAGCTTGAGGTAAGGAAGGGGGTATGCATAGGTCCGACGGATTGTAATGGAGAGGACATGCGCATATGTGGCCGGATGTCACTTTTATAAGTAATTGAAAGGTTGAATTTCGAGACGTCGTGTAGCATTCTCCAACATGGTGATGGGTGGAAGTCCCAAAAAAGACCCAGGGTTAGTGGTTCGAAATTAGTTGATTAATGTAGACCGGCGGTAAGGTGGACGGCTGGAATTGACGTAAAGTAGCTGTGCCCCATTTGTAGGGAGGGTAGAGTAAATTGCGCTATGCAGGTGTAGTAAACAAACACATTATGGGTCAGAAGGCACGGCATCACTGTGTTAGGTTGGCAGGTTGAGTATGATCAATTTAATGAGAGGTTTGGATGTTGCGGAGTTGTGATGTGAGTTTTGGATTTGCAATTTAAACATGAGTTACAAAAGCAGGGGAGTGGTGTGTGTGTGGAGAGAGAATCTTTTGTGGAATTGAGGAAGAAATGTTATGCTTTGCTTATGGTAATGTGGGAAAGAGTGTTCCATTATAAATTGATTTTTGTAAGTGCTGCGTGAATGCCTGGGTGAAAACACTAACAAGTTGTTGGTATCAAAATTAACAAAATTTTATTTGAAAATTTCAGAATGAATGGCAATACCCATTTGCTTACTTGTGACTTTTAGTGTCCTGCAATTGGTTAAATGCCAGGTTTGTGCACTATCTAGTGTTGGTATGTTTCATAATTGTAATGTTGTCGAAATTGTATTCGGTTTTGTGCTGAGGTGAATTTTAAATAGGAAAGCTGCATTATGGCGGAAGTTATGGTAAGTGGTATGTTAAAATTGTGGTCATTTGTCCCCTGTTGGAGTACTAAGAACAAGAACAGTGCATGTGAACCTTCTGTATTTTAGACACCTTAGTAAGTAGATGTGGAATTGTGTTAGAAAAAAGGAAATTCAAAAGGTTACATAAAAGGCTTGACTTTTTATGTTAACAAGGTGCAACTGTGAAGTCAATACGTTATCCATTTTGATATTGAAGGGTCTATGGTTTGTGTTGGTCGATCCAGAATCCAAATGTTATTAATTGTTACAAAATTGAGTATCGCAAGCCATCTGTGGGTACGAAAAGGTCGAAAACAAAAGCTGTTGTGTGGAAGTGAGTTTTCAGTTAGTTTGGTATTTATGCAAATGTTACAATGGGAACCTGTCTTGTCATTTTCTTTAGGTGATGGGTGAAAAATAAATGTATGTACACTAAAATTACAATGGTGTTGATTGTAGTATCTTCTAGCTCTACTGTTGCAGCGGTTGGGTTTCTCAAGCCACCAACTTACCCACGTTGCAGATTAGGTTCTGCGCTCGGGGGGGGGGCCCCGGTCGCTTCTTTGAATTGTGCGCAATGCGGTTTATTGTTGTTTTTTAGGCAGGAGCCACCCCCCCCCCCCCCGCTAACAACTCGGTAGTCACACAATTTCAAGAAGCGACCGAGCACGCAGAACCTAATCTGCACGTGGTAAGTTGTGCTGAGTTCGTCTGTAGGTTTGGATGGTTGTCCGAGGAACTCTCATGGCCGACCGGGGCCGTAACTTCGAGTCGAAGGTATTCAGAGGGATGTGGTCGGATAGTGGGGATGTGAAGACCCGTACGACTCTCCGTAACAGACCCCAAGTCGTATGGCCTTTTCGACGTTAACACAGAACAAACCTTACTATTGCCAATGCCGGTGTCACTACTTCAGGTTCACCACCAAACGTTTCCCAGAATCATAAAGACTGGGAACAAGTAGCTCTCATATGTGGGGCTTCGCTTATCGTTCAAAAGCGTTCAAGGTCGACTGCGAGAGCCAAATATGATGATGGTTGGGGCGAGAAGTAAGTGTTCCCGTTGACTTGGTGTTTGGTTGTGCCGGTACCAGATGAAGGAGAATGCAAAACAGACTAGCGGAGATTTTGAGAGAGCGATTAAGGGGAATTCATGAGAGGGCAAAGGCACGCCTTTGGAGTGTCAGTTAAAAACAAGAAAAACGGAATTAGACCGTTTGGTGCCGGGCCCTGTGTTAGGGCAGGTCAGTTCGTCTAGTTGTATAACCATACGAGGAAGTTGCAACTTTCCAGGAAGTTAGCCTTGCCGTGGGAGGGCCCATAGCTGTTGGGAACCGCGCTCGCTCGATGTGGTGCGTTCCGGACCCCGAAGTCTGTCCGAGTAAGCCGAGAGTGGTTGTCAGGCGGATAGGTAGAAAGCTCTATGTAGGACCAGAGTTGGTGGGGTGGAACTACAATGTACCCAGGAGTAGAGCTTGATGTTGGACCTGCGTGGCAATCGGGAACGAGAGGCCTATAAAAGGACCCGGTGGTCGCGACGGGACCCGTGAAGGTAGGCGGGGGAGGATCTGAAGCAGGAATGGAAGACGAGATTGATGGCGACGAGATAAGGGACACCCTACGAGGACAGTGCCCTGCGATAAGGAGGATACGACTTGTCATGAAGTCGGTTGGCCGCGATTGACGACCGCCCTGATGTAAAAGAGGAGAGGTCAGAGACAAGCCAGGAGCGGATTGGCGTGTAGAGGATTAAGAGGGAGTGGTGGAGTGGCAACAAGTAAGATGTCAACAAACACGGTATGAGCACTAAGAAGGGTTAGAGGCGTTATAATGAAGGGGATGTTGAAGTGGAACCGCCGAAACCCAAAGGGAAAGTTAGAAAGAGGTTACGCTTCGATCCGGATGACACATAAGTATATACCGGGGAAAGTCAGAGTCCGATGACGCGAGGAAGGCACTGGATGTTACCGGGAAGTTGCCAGGGAGGAAGGGATTGAGACGTCGAAGCGAAGCAGGACGAGCCTGCTGCGGTAGTTGAAGGCACAAAAGACACCAAGGGGAATCCTAAGCGCGAGGCGGCGAAGCCGCATAGGTTGCCGCTGATTGTGGAATAATGAGAGGATTTATTCTGGTAGGGGAGGAAGGAATAGGGGAGGAGTTTAGAAACTTTTATATAAGGTATTCTAGTAACAATCACCATAATCAAACTAATAAAGCAAGAAATTTGATCGTTGAGTAATTTGGAGCTGGGGTAAGCAACATAGAGGGACGATGAATGGTAGACATACCTGCTGCTAATAGACAAGCGAGGCATTGCGGGGAGATGAAGTCCAACACAGAGTGTCTGGTGAAAGTGGTTCGGCTGTGAAAGACAAGTTGTGGCCAGACGCCGGCCTGACTTAACTAATGGGCAGAGTGCCGCACGACTTTGAATTGCAGACGTGCCAGGCGACTTTGGATGAATGACAGACGCGCCAGACGACTTTGGGAGGAATGGCCAGACGTGCGGACAATTTTGATATGAATGGCAGACGTGGCCAGATGACTTTGGGATAATGGCAGACGGGCCAACCACTGTTGGGATGACTGGGTGTGCAGACGCGCCGGACGACTTGGGGCGAATGGCAGATGGGCCGGATGACGTGAGATGAATGGCAGACTTCCGGGACAGCTTTGATGAATTGGTTGCCGACCGGGGGCCAGACGACTTCGGATGAACGATCAGCGGGGCCGAAAGACCTTACATGGATGGTCGATAGGTTAGCTAGAGGGCTAATAACGGCAACCTTGGAGATGGATGCGGCGGGCTTCAAGAGTAACCTACACAGCGTCGAGGGATGTTATTGTGAATATCAGGATTAGTGTTGTACCAATATACAAAACACCGAACCCGTCTAGTGGTGTGTGCTGTTAATGGAAGGAATCCACCACCAAAATATTCACTGAAATTGGAAACCCGTAAATGTTAGAGGACGACGGACGGGTCCCCGAGCGATAGTGAAGTACAGCAAGCTGCAATACTGTCGTGAGTGCTCGCCGAAACATTGCAGACGGGCATGTTGACGGCAGTGATGGTGAAGTGGGTCCAACACCACATAGGCGCTCACACCACGGGGACTTGGAATGCGGCAAGGCGCGTGCGACATGTTGGATATGACGACACGAACCTGGTGGATATTCTGGCAATGCTTGATCAATGACGAACCGGGGCTGTACGAAACACAGACTGCTGTGATGACACACCTGAAGGGAGCGGTGATGACTACGCATGACTGCTGTGGCATCAAAAGAAGATTGTAGTATAGGTTAAGAGTAGGCAGTTTCGGGAGCCATTCCAATAACCGGACCGCTGTGGGCCGTCGCTTCGATGTGCCGCGACGGCACATTCTGGGAGGGAGGCTGTGTACGGTATTGGCATTATCAATTCAATGTTTTCATCACCCCAAATATTTGTCGCCGTCATTTTGGGGGTCTTTTATTACTGAGTTGATATACTATGATTAATTTAGCATGGAGTATTCTCTCGTGCACTCTATGAATGATAAGTCAGGTGACGGTAATTTGCCATCACCGCGCGCGATCCCTTACAACACGAGGTTTTCCCCGACCCGCGCAAATCTTTCCATGCCGTCATCACTGCAGGTACTTGACGTTGTATGTAATCTGCCACGAGCGAAGGCGGGTTTGTAATAAAAGAACTAAAACGGATTTAACCGAGTCCACGGTTGCGTCATTCAGAGAAAGCGCAGGGTTCTTCACCTGCACTTACCCGCGAGTCCTCGGGCCGCCATACCGAGGGCCCGCGAGTCCCGCTACATATGATGACGGTCATCAACAAAGACAAATATGGGCACGAAATCGCTGGCAATCCGTCGTCTTGTTGTAATCCCGGTTCATGGGACTGGGCCCAAAGGACACTTTGTTCGAGCCCCACCCGAATTTGCGACTTTTTTGTCTAGGGCGTCTAGGGGTCGACATTGACGTCCGCCAAAGGGGGGGTGGGGGGGGATTGGTTTTTAAGTTTCCTAATCCAAAACGATTCACAGTGGAGAATGATGGCAGCGGTGGAGATTTGATGCAGTGATAAATCATTTATGCTGTGGCCAGGTAAGTTGAAATGGTGTTCAATCGGAAGCGGTACACCGTCGTCAGAGTCTTGGAGAAATGGTTTGCATGTCGGACGATGTTTGGTCTTGGGTTAACGTGTATAGACGTGACGTACGTTGTGAATTACGCAACATTAGTTTAATGTTCAATAAAGCCGAAGACAATGGTAAAGGTATGGTGAGCCATTAAAGATTTTCAGGGAGGAGGGGGAGAAGATCGACATAGTTTTGATGAACTTTTGACCCCTGACCATCGTTTTTAAAGAAAGAGTTCAACAATTTGTGACTAACATATGGGACGCAATGAACAATTTGACGTTTTTTTTTATTACCACTTGCCCAAAGCCAACGTCAACAAGGTCAAGTTTTTAGCACCCCCCACATAGCCACCACCATGTTTTTGCGTGTGTAGAAATTCAGGGGTTTGGGGAATAGTTGTAAGTTCTTGGCGGTATATAACAATTATAAGACGCCAGATGGGAATCCCGATTCTATTGGGCGCTACAAGCCTACGGAGGCCTACGTTCAAAATCAATCATTTTTATCCTTCAACGCAGAATAAAATATCGCAGGATGTCCACAGAGGTTCAATTAGATATCTAAGAGCTTCAGATGTTGCAGTTAAGGTATTCCAAATGCAAATAAGTTAACAATATTTAAAAAAAATTTTATTATTGTTTTTTATCGTATAGGTATAAGCCTCCCTTCCGGTATGGCATTTATTTTCTCGTTTATAAAAACTGACAGTGAAACAAGAAACTACAAAACAACTTATGCCCAAGATAACAATCAGGGATAAAGTATTAAAAAAAACAACCGATCACATTCAACACGAATGAAACACTTCGTCATTCATGCGCAGAAGGTTTTGTGAATTGTATCTTAAAAGGTATGAGGATTTGCATGGTTTCAGATGAAAGAATTCATCACGGCATGGTCAGTGTGGCTACACTATGGTGGGTTTGGATATGAAAATGTTTTCGTTGACGAGACAAAACGCCATGAGTTTTCAGACGATCAAATGTGAGTACACCATATGGTTGACATAAAATCTCCCTATTTCAACGGTGGAAAATACGAAGCGCTAGGCCGGCCTGTAATATTAAAATATACTAGGACATTCAGGGATGTAAGTTTCATTCCGACACTGCTTCTCTTAACGATTTTGAAGTTGTTATCGATTCTTCTTTAAAATATATAATGCTGTATCAGAAGGGCACATGTGGTGCCAGGGATAAGGCCCTGCCCACCCCAACGGTTGGGAGTGTTCGATCCGGCTGTGGCCAATATGTTGCGCCCGGTAGTAAGCTGCTTTTACCCTCAAATTACTACTCGCCACCCAGGCTGGATAAACGGGGGGGGGGGGGGGGAGTTTTGTAATCCGAAGGACTCCATAGCCCCCCTACAACGGTAAATAAAATAGGGCACTCGATTCAGTTGACTCGTCACGCAAAATTAGTCCACACCTTTATAATTCCGTTGTCGTCTATTGGAGCCCGGACTATGGCTCCAGTCGGTACTTATTTCTACTTTTACATCGGGCATTAGTAAATGCGGGTACGGTAAACAGCTTCGCCTGCGAGGCGGTAAGCGATCCTCTACACAAACATTTTATATGGTGCAGGCCAATCGCTTTGAAAGAGAGTTGGGCACTCCGGTCCTGTACCAGTCACCCTCCTTTTTTTAAATTTGTAGACAATATTTGATTGAAACTAACAGCTTTACCTCTTTACAATACTTTTTCTTTAAACCATTTGGAGAAAATTGGATCCTCGTTCTTGGAACAATTTACACGAACATGATTCAAAATACATCGCGTCCTGTGACCCTACTGTCGCCAAGAGGTGTGTGAATGATAGGCCTCATATGCGGACCTTGACCTTTACATGTGGCCCATTGACCTCATAACAAATGAGGTTTGCATGTAGTATCCATAAACCAGTTTGGTTCCAATTGAACTTCACTTTTCATTAAGGTCAATTTCAACTTGGCCCACATGACCTTTGACCTCGGTACGTGACCTTTGACCTTATCAACAAATGAGGGATCCATGTTGCACATATGACTCGAGTTTGGTTTAAAAGCCATCGAAGTATGTCGATATTACAGGCATATGTTAACCCTTTTTTACATCAACAACAGACATAAAACAAGAATCGACAACAAACAACGACAGGACAGGGACACACGTGATCCACTGTGTGTCTTCCTGCTAAGGCAGACGACATAAAAAACCCAACATGGTTTTAGGCCTTGTTTGAAGTGTGTAGTTCAATGACGATTATATTAACCAAAAATTATTGTAAATGAAAAAAAATTAATTTCAAAAGATTATTTGAATGTTGTTACGTCTGGAAAAACCAGTAACCACCCCAGCAAACACGAGAGAAGGCATTTGAAACCGTCCATCCTAGTATCTTCTAAATAAACTAAATATGTATGGTGTTAGTAAATATTGTATTGCATGGTTTATTAATAGTTACCTTACAGGTCGTACACAAGTAACTTCCGTTAATGGCACACTTTCCAATTGTGCTGATATTGTTTGCGGAATGCCACAGGGCTCGATTGATGGCCACTTGCCTTCTGGTATATATGAATGATCTACCAAATTTATTTTCCATTGTAACGAAGTATGTCTGCTGGCAGACACCATTATTATTATGCTTCGTCCAACTCCACTAATAACATTGTGAATTGTATTAATGATGATCTCGATATTATTAACAAATGGCTTCAGAGTAACAAACTCAGTCTAAATGTCAAAAAACTGAGTTTATGTTAATAGGTTCTAGGCAGAAGTTATTTCTCTCAAAGACAATAACAACATAAGTGTGAACATAAATGGTGTCAATATTCAGCGAGTGCATCAGTGCAAACACCTTGGTATTCTATGAGATACGTTAATTGTCCACATCAAATCGACCAGTCGTAAAAAAAAAGCACGAAAAGGGATGTTTATGTTAAAAAAGTGCAATTCTTATGCCTATGGATATTTTAAAAAAATGTCTATAATGCAATATTCTTAACATCTTGAACCTGTAATGTGTGTGGGGAAATTGTGGTTGGTTTATTCTGTTGCCAACGCATACAGATTATACAAAACAGAGCTGCTCGAATAATTTGCGGTGTAAATGGGGGACACACCAGTGTAAAGGGGTTCTTAGCCAGCTCGATTGGAAACCCTCTACTAGGACAGCAATTACAACTGCTCCATTTTAGCATGCAAAATCTTAAGTGGTATTAGCACCTCATCTCTACTCAGTCTTTTCTCCTACTCTAAAACAGCTATAATTTTCGGCACAGTAAAATATAATGTTGTCTATTCTCACCTACATACAGACTACAAAAAACGTAGTCTTTCCTATCGAGGTGCCAAGTATATTGAACATCTTGATGAGAATATCAGCAGTCTGTTACTTTCAACAGTATTCAAGAAAAAAAATCAAAGAGTTTCTTGTTAAATTGCTGTGTTAATATGTTTTGGAATTGTGTTATGTTTTGTCATATATCTGGTGCTATGCTTTGCTTTGTATGTATTCCATTACTTTAGCTTAAATTAATTGTATTTGTAAATGTTACATATGTAATTGAGTGTACCCACGGCCCCAAGGAAGAACAACTTTTTATTTGGGCCTCCTTGGTGAAATAAAGTTGAAAGAAAAAAAAATGCGTTATAATGTCTGAAAAGTGCTGAAAAAACTCCATGATTGGTATGGTTACTATAGTACGCTAGTGTTTTCTCAAATTAAATGGCATTTCGCGTTCATCAATTGCCCACTAGCAGCCGTACCAACTATAGAGCATCTCGTGTTCGGGCTTTCGATGAACTTTTAATGCTTCATAAAGAAAAAAAAAGTCTAGTCACTATTTGGCTTATTTAATTATTCGCGAAATCAAGAAGATATTTATGGCAATTAAAATTAGTAATGCAAGTGATTTTTATAATTCAAGACATCAAGCTAAATTTTTTTAAACTGTTTAATAACATGTTTTATTTTAAAATTAATTGTAAGCATCACAGATATTTTTGACTTTTATTTAATGAAATTCATTTGAAACACTTTTTAAGTATTATAAGGGGGGTTGTGCGTCCTGGTGGACGGCCTTGGGATTCAAACATTTTTGTTTTTCACGCCGCCAGTTTTAACACTAAATTAGTTTTGCCCCCAAATATTATGTAATTGCCTAGTGATCAGTTGTGCATAATTTTGGTGAAAACAACTTTAAATGAGCCATGGCATTTTTATGCTTATTAGCACAATAATGAAGCATTGTGGTGCTATTTCAAAAAACTTAGTTTGCCCCTTCAATCGTAACTTTTAAAATATTTATTTCAGCAAGTAAATGTATTTATGGTCCCCCTATTATGAGACAAATTTTCTGGGAAAAAAAGTTCCTTCGGGAAGGTGATTTTTCGTTTTTTTTGGCGGGATGGAATTTGGTGCGAGTCATAAAAATCTGTTATGGACCGCCATTTGAATAGATGCAAAACTTTTTTGTTGTTTTTAGTGGTTGTGCTGGTGGTCCCCCAATGACCATAGTTTTGGTAAAAAAATCCATAGTAAAGTTGTTTCGGGGGTGGGGGGGGGTCCACATGAGCCACTGGAATTATACACCACGGTGAGTGCCACAAGACCTTAAACACTGAAGTGGAAATTGCATGACAAATTAATGAATGACAAATTCATCGTTAATTGGCATTTAGCGCAAAATACAACATAATTTTAGTTAGTGTATGAAAACTCATTGACGAATCGTGAAATTTATAATTTTTATTTAAAATAGGCATTCCATAAAAAATGACAAAAGTATTGTATGCTGCCTTTGATTATTTGTCTTTTAGTAGTCATGTTAATTTGTAATGCACTGTAAAAAGACAAGGTTAACGACAAAATTGATCATGCATTTTAATTTTATGCCATTTTGATTGATCAAATTATTCATTTGCATGACAATTTTAATTTGTTAAATAAGACCCAATTGCTTGACAAATTAGCGGTTGGTGGTATATCTCTTGAGAGTGAAAGAGGAAGTCCAAATGCAGATTTCAATACAATATGTGTATTACGTTGTGTTTGTGGTTTGTTTACCTATAATTGATTCTTGTAAAAAAAAAAATGCTATAGCAGTCAAACATTCATAAACCTGCATTGATCCTTTCACCTATTAGAAATCTCTACATGCCAGAATGAATGTGGTTAAAGTCAATATCTGTCGAAATTACTTTTGGTAAAAACTTATTTTCTAATAGTTTTCCCCACTTGAAAATTCAATCTAAAGAGAGATATTTGACAATAAAGAATACATTGACACTTAAACGTCTCCATTTTACATAAATGTTATTATAATTCCTTCAAGCTATAAACGACCTAGTGAAGGGAAAGTAAAAAATAAGCATGGTTCCTGCAGGGCAGTAGGGGGTTGTTTCATACAAAAACGAAAGACGACATGTCATTTTGTACTTTACATATAATAATATATTATTCTATTTTGTCATAATAAGATATTGCAAATCTCAACACCATTTCATTTCAGAAAAAAATCAAGAAAAATATGAGGAGCATATTTCAGTCCAACACGTGAAAAGAGCAGTCGTGTAATTATTGCTCATAACTGTATGGTATGCGACTCAATCTGTATTTGTTATTGGTATACAGGCTACGTCCTTGAACTGGAATGTCGCATTAATGCTACAGTCATCCATTTTCTCCAAAATTAAAGTCCGTTGAGGCTAACGAATACTGTGTTGATCATATAAAAAATAAGATATTTTTTTGTCGTGAAAAAAGACATTAAAAGGTCGTAAAAGTTACCTTAATCGTATAGACTCTAATTCTAAGCCAATATATATATGAAACCTGGAACAAAAGTGCAACAGGTTTTTTGGTTTCTATTGTTCCAATAAGCACCTCTGAACATTATCTCCAAAATCTTCAAATCAGACACTGGAGTGGGCTAATTAGCATAAATTACAAATGGGCCGCCAAGGCCATTTTGAGGCCCGGTAGCTCCTAATGTTGGTTTTAGGAGACCCCCCAAATATTTTATTTAGTAATACAAAATGACCAAAGAATCAATAAGCTTGTTAAATAAATGCACTATGACTGTCCTATGACGTAACCAACAATATACGTAATTATTATGTATATACTTCATCGGTAGTCTAAGTACTTAGAAAGCAGCTTGTTCGAGGTTGTAACACATCAGTGACCACATAAAGCACGTGGATCTAATGTAGGTGGATCTACTATGGGTGGATCTACCTGGGGTGGAGTCTACTGTAAGTGATCTACTGTGGTCGGATCTACTGTAGGGGGTTGATCTACTGTAGGCGGATCTACAATGGGGGCGATCTACTGCGGGCGGATCTTCTGCAGTGGGTCTACTGTGGGCAGATATATCATGGGAAAATCTATGTGAACGGATCTACTATAGATGGATCTACTTTTCGGATGAAACCCCAGACATGACTATTTATTGAATGATGCCTGAAAAGATACAAAAATCAAAGCAACATGAGAAACACTATAAAGGAAACATTCAGGGAAATGAACTGGTGTAGTGTAACACATCCTGTAATCCCAATTGATTTGTCAACCCAAGCGCTATTTGGAGCTGTTCTTAAAAATTACATCTAGTAGGTCTGGTCTCGGCAAGCATTTTCACTGTGGACAAACTCAACAAAAGCGAACGGCCGACAACAATCGACACTGTCCGCAAACAGGCCGCAAAGTTAGCTTAGGCCTATTGGAATTCATCACCTGTTCCGGCTCTGTATGTATCGTCAACCTTTATTCATCAACATTTTATGACAAGTTGTGCATAAAAATAATATGGAAACGTTGTGGAATTCTAAGACTTTGGTAACGAATAACATCGGTTAGGCTAAGGCTACTGAACCAAATTAAACATCATATGGCCATTCGTCTTGAAGTGGCTGTTCATTGCGTTTTCGTCTGCAAAATCAAGTACCACCATCATTTTGTCTTAAAGGCCACTCAGAGATTTCCGAGAGGGCGCACTCAATTTTCAATTTTCAAACAATCGTGTTTTTGCATATACATAGTTTGTCCATATAAAATCACTGTGTAAATAGATAAGCTCAAATCGACGTCTTTCATATAAAAACACAAAACCTTGGGTTATAGACGTCCGATCAGGAAATTTTTGTCACACACGGTATCCTATGAAACGGTTTACTATGCATACATGTTTGCTCCATGGAAAACACAACATCCAATTCATCTCTAACTTTGGAATTAGCATTTTAGAGGTGGCTATTCTTTATTTTTAGTTGTCTTTTTTTAATTGTTCTAGCAAAAATTTGGGGGGAGAAGTAGAGAACCGTCTTGTGTTCTCCCCTGTTAAGCTGCTTAGCGAAGCAAAGTTAAAACTACGAAGGCGAAGTAGCGAACCAATCTCGACAACTCCAACACTGTTTTCATTAACATCATTTTCTTAAGTATAAGCCCATATCATGACTAGACCTCAGCGCAGGCCTTTTCCTAAGGTCTGCCTTGACTATAACGTCATTGAATTGGTAGGGGGGTTTCCAGTGCAAACAGTACCATCTTGCTGATTTGTGTAACAATCTCGATTGCGATGTCCTATGTCCTAGGAAACCCACAAGAATCAATAACACCGCCCAACCATACCCGGAATGGTCCTTGCCACCCAGAGACCACTCGCACACTACAGAAGTGCCATATTTGTGAAACAGCACTGAATTATAAGCACCTCAATGTCTGATGATAATAACATCGAAGTCTCACCATTGAGCTCAGTTCTGCCATAGTTACATCTGTCTATAAACCTCCATCAGTGGACTTCGAGCGCTCTCGGCTCGGCCCTGGGAATTCCACCAGGCCTCACTTCTTCATTGGCGGACTCAAACAGCCATAGTACCCCATGGGGCTACCATTTGAAACTAACAAAACGGACAAGGCGACGAAAATGGATATACAGTCCACATCTACGTCTCTTTCACGACTCTAAGCTGCCGCCATCATTTCAAAGTCTCCGTTGGAAGGAGGTTTACAACCCTGATCTTAGCTATTGTTAGCAAAAACATCTCTAACCTATGTAGCAAGATGTTCTTGATCCTTTTCACACACAAACTCAACTCGACC